>APFE031090977.1:158015-306930 GCA_000404065.3 Pinus taeda | reverse complement strand
TAATAACAATAGTGGGCTTCTATGGGGCACAATAGTAACAATATGGGCACTACATGGGTACATCAATATAATAAGTGGGTTTTACTAATAACAATAAGGGGTTACACTAGTAGTATAGGGGCCTAACATGCTCCAAAATGAAAACAATCCTCCAGCACGCCAGAACGACCAAAGGAACCCAGAGAATTTGCTAGTACACCTCAACAACCTGAGAGACCAACGAAATTAGCCCAGCTGGCCTGGATACGAGGAAGGTTGGAAACGATTCAAGGAACCACTGCCCAGCCAATTGAGATTGTGGACGAATCTCCAGAACCAGAAGGAGGACACTCCGAAGAAAATGCTGAGCAATCAGGGGCCAAGGTTGACAAGCCTAAAGGAGGAATTGAGGAAGGAGACGAGCCCTCTGAGACAGAAATAGCCACCGAGCAGGTCAATCAAGAAGAGGAAGTAGTACAGCCAGGGGGTAGCCTGTTGCAGGACCCTGTGGGTGAGGAGGAATTGGCAGCAGTCCTGGCCAATATGGGGGAATATGGCCAGCCCTCCAGCACAAAAGGTACCCCTGACGGACCCGTGGAGGAAGATATACTTGAGAAAGTGCATGCAGAAAAGGCAGGAGAAGAAAACCTGCCCATTTATGATGATGAAATGGGAGACACCAATCAGGAACAATCTGTCCCCAAGACACCAGAAGAAATCCTAGACGGAGAAGGAGCAGACTTAAGGGCCAGTCATAAACCCTCTGCCGAGGCAATGGAAATTAAGAAATTAAGGAAGAAACAGTAGAGGTTGCTGGGCACTATAGCCAGGCTCCGACAGCAAATTCGAATTTTGAAAGCCAACTTGAGGATACAAAGGACCACAAGGAAAAGGAAGAGAGCCACTGCAGTAAAATCTCGGAGGACAAGAAGGCGACAGGCCTATAGTCGTTTTGTTGGTCGAAACCCCATTAGGAAGAACAGACTGTTGTTCCAAATGACATTGAGGAACAGATTGTTGTTCCAAATGACATTGAAGAACAGACTGTTGTTCCAAATATCGTGGAGGGACAGACTGTTGTTCCATCTGACCGTGAAGAACGGATGGACATTCCAATTAAGGAAGAGGAACAGCAAGAGGCTCCGATGACAGGGGGACCACAACAGCCCTTTATTCGCGTTAAGAAAGAAAAAGAAAGCAAGGAGACCCAAATAGAAGCACCACCCTCAGGGGTAATTCGGGTTCTAAACTCTAAGCAGCGTAATAGAAAGGTCCAAGTCAAATCCCCAGCCTCTACAGATTTATGGAAAAAGGATCCAAAAACAAGGACCTTGCACAAAATGATGAAGCAAGCTCAGCAAGAAGCTGAGCAGCTGAGAGAACAAACAGTCCCCCGGGAGAAATACGAAGAGCTACAACAACAACTTCGGGAAATTAGTCAGTTTGAGAGCCAGGCCTTCGAAGGATGGCAAAAGGAGCAAGAAAATGTTGCTAAGGTAACTTGTCGATTAGATAGTGTTGTTAAGCAGATGGACACTATGTGTTCCTTGTATAATGATGTTTTGACCTGTAGCGCCCCTGCTAAAAATTATGCTTTATTTTTGCTTGAAAGATATTTGCGATTGAAAATAAAAGCCATTAGGGCAGGTGCCCCTATCCACATCAATACTGTTAATGATTTTATAGATTGTTGCACGCATTATGGAATTAAGGTTCAAAGATTATTGTGCAAATTTTACTTGTACAACCTCGTGCTAGACCAGGAAACTGATTTAAATCCTGGCCCTTTTGTTGGTGATATACAATTCCAAGCCTTCATCTCATTTGGGGTTAATCAGCTGAAATGGCTCAGAGCTTATAACACCTTTCAGAGATAGGAGAATAGCCTAGACTTATGGGTGCGAGCTGAGCCTAGAGACCCAATGACGCTATGGAGAGAGCATAGGAGCCTTATGAGGATCCCGGGTGTCATTGAGATATTAGGACCCATGCACGAAGACTTGATCTGACATAGTCTGGAATATTTCCTGACTATTAAAGACCTTGCCATCGATGCTGCAAAATTCCGATACCGGACCTCTAGCCCAATCATCCAGCTCAGGGAACCATTCAAATACGAGAATTTTGAGCTGGCTTCCAGCCGATTGAACCTTTATGGGGAACGTATTCTGCAAGCAGGGCCATCCTGGTTGGGGTATCGATTTCGTAGTCCAATTATTTGGCACCCTACACCCGGATATCAGGCCTTGTATGAAATGCCTAAAGATCAAATAAATCAGTTCTTTGATAATATAGTTGCTCATCACGGTTGTCGGCCTCCTCACGAGATCCCCTCTCCGACCTATTCTCTCACCGCCTTGCATGTTAACGATAATGTTTTCATGAGGGCATGAAACAGGGTAAGCAGGGGGGTGTGTGGAGCACTTGAAAGGTATGCTTTTGATAAGCAATTTAATGGCTTTTCAGTAATATTTGTAACCTTTTCTGCATTGTGAATTCAAAAGAGATAAAGGATTTTAATCAAATGTTCAAGAATTAACAAGGGAGGCTTAATCACTCATAATTATCGTTTTTCTATGCAGGGAGAAGTAGAAGCAAGGAGTTGTCGTCCAAAAGCGAAAAGCAGAGGAAGAATAATTGTTGTCCCTCCAGAGGGGAACCAGATGCGAACAAGATCGAGTAAATCAGAGTTGAATAACCCAGGAAAGGAAGGAGGGATACCGAGTCGGCGAACGCGAGAAAGAAAAGTAAAGGATTAACCGATTGGAGAATCCCTCAGGATCTTCGATCCCGAGGGATCGCTGTTTTACTTATCTTTGTTACCTAGATACCACCGCCATTACTCTTATATAAAGGAACATCGTCATTGAGCAAAGGGACTACTACTTTTATAATTTTAAGTTTCAAAACAAACTTTAATCATCGAGTCTCACTGAGACCTAGTTTTGTTATACATTTGTTGATGCATTAATATAAAAGACTTGGTGTTTATTTCATCTCTGCGTCTGGAGTAACCTAAGGCGGTGTACCATTGGCATCTAAGGGCCTGGCTCCGAAGGACACTTGATTTTGTATCATTATACTGTGATTTATGTGTGGTTTTTTTATCTCTATTACTCAGTAATCTGATACATCTTTCATATGATATGCTATGCTCTGTTATGATCAATATATTATGATTTTTCCATGTAATAACTCTGCACTGTATAATTGGATCTCTTCAGATTTGAATTGTGTCTTTAATCAGTTATTTCTGTGACAGAGCGTCGATATGAATGTTACTGTCATTTGATCCATGTGAAATAACACTTGCTGGAACGTGAAAGTAATGTTACTCTGTTTAGAAACATAGTTATATCATCCTTCATTCTCAGATTACTATATTAGTGCGAAGCGTGTATATGGTTGATTATTGTTATTCCATAATTCATAATGAATGTTGTTCCATAAAGTATATTCCATCTAGTTTGCTCGAAGGAAAAGAATGTTATATTAGAGTGTGAATCATTGGTTTTGACTCGCGAGATTTAGTTCTTTTGATTGTTGTTCCATTTACTGCTGTTCCATTTATTGTTGTTCCATTTCCTTTTTGCTGTTCCATTTTACCTTCAACCATTCTATTTACTTGCCTTTGTTGTTTTGGTGTGAGAGAAGGTCTAAGGCTGTAGTGAGCCTCAGCAGACGTTGCCTAGCTCCCAGACCTATGGTCCATGCTCTAATTTCCTTTCCATCAGTTTCTAGAGGGATGGGTTAATGCTTCTGTACCCTTGACTGATCAACTGTCTTGTGTGATTCTATCTTTTGGGTTAGTTTAGTTACAGCTTAGTATCCGTTTTATTTTGTATTTTTTGAACGCTATATTACTAAGCATTACTCAGACAAATAGCCTCGGATTGAGTTACTCTTTGCAATAACAAAACGTTCCCGGATTGATTGATTAATGTGGGATAATTAGAGGTGTGAGAGACCCTAGTTATAGCTCTACAAGCATATGCTGCCACCATTGAATTTTAAGAAACCACATTCCTTGTAGGAATTGTACCAAATAATTGGTGTGCACTATCTAAGGTCTCAAGCTCGTAATTATTGATGTTCATGAAATGGCATCCTATGTAATAATTTTATCAATAAAAGCTTTGCATCATCTAGACACCAACACATTTAGTATGCATGTCCACAAGCGAACTCCTGAAAAAGACATCCAATTGAAGTTCACTTATGATTATCAAGCCAAGTATATGTCTTCCTTGCTCAATGGAGTGTAAGGTAAGAAGCATTGAGGGCACTAGTGAAGGTAATATAATTCACCCTCATGCTAGACCTATGCATTTCACGGAACTATTGCAGGGATTTCTCACTATACCCATGTTGGGTGTAGATCCTGATCAATGTACTCCAAGAGACCACATCCCTCTCAGGAATCATACCAAACAATCACCTTGCATACTCTACCCTACTACATTGGGCATCTCTCACAACCAAAGAATTCCTTGTTAAAACAATAGGCATGTAGATGTAATAAAACACTTGGATTACATCCTCCATTTTATCACACAAATTTCAATAAGAGCAAGCTTTAGAAAGAATTTGATTCAAGTCCCACTTTGATTACCTCATTGTGAACTTGTGCACCATACTGCATAGACAATAAGTTGGCACACATATTTAGACCACTGGGCAATGTAAATTGTTCTAGCCTGAAATTTACAAGCTTCATCTAAAAGTAAAGCTTTAGAGCCCCCTTATAGTGGCCTTTCTGGGCACAAGCTGAAATGATTGGCCTAGAATCTGTAGGCTTCATCAGAAAATAAAGCTTTAGAGCCTCCTTATTGTGGCCTTACTAGGTACAAGATGAAATGTTTATTTTCCAAGACACAGAATCCCATTTAAGCATTTTTTCAACGAGTTCAACTGCATCTTCAACATTTCCCTTTGACAGCTCGAGGTGGAGATCTTCCATTAGATTCCTGACTATTTTCATTCTTGAGCAACCTCCTTATGCCCTAGAATCTGGCTTGGGGTGATTGGGCAGCAAGAAAGACCACAATGTTGCACAATCTATGGTTGAGTGGGTAAGCCTAGTCCCTAACTCACTTGCCAATTTTACCTGTGGTAAGCACTTATGATTGAAATGTGCATTAAACTCCATGTCGGATTCAAGGTATGAGGCATAATCTTTTATAAGGAAATGTATATCACTGATGATACTACTTGTTGGTGCATGAATTAATTTAATGGTTTTAACAATTCAATTACAAGCTTATGAGTTAAGTCCTGAAGCATATGTAGCTATAATTTGTGATTTAGATATAAACAATGTATTGTCACCTTACAACCATTATCACTATGTTTTGATAATTATATCAGCACTCTGCTGCAATAATTAATGGAAATTTGCAATGTATCCTTGTTCATTTCTATCCTAACTGTGACATACAATACTTGCAGCTACTGTATATCCCGAGGTCTGCCAAAAATTGCAGATTTGGTAGAATTTTTTTAGGGATTATCATGTTTTGTTTTGCAGTCAGTATTTTTAATCTCTTTATTGAACATTGATTTTCATTATCTAATGGTTTTATTTGCCAGCCATTGATCACTGTAAGAACACATCGGGCTAGTGACATCTTAAATTTAAATTCAACGTTTGTGACTCTTTAAATGGAGCAAGTTTCCATAAAGGGAATTTTTAAGTTTTACACGATAACCAATTCTGAATGATTAATCATTCAGTTATGGACTTGAGGAAACAATGTCTGCTGCTAATTGTCAAATTGTAATATGTTACTTGAGATTGCCTGCTGAATTTTTTTAGCTTGAAAGTGTTTCATGCACCCTAATCTAAATGAAACTTATGTTACATATAAGTGTATCTTCTTATGTGTTTGTTTGATAGATCCCCTTGACCAGTAGCTAAATTCAATTTACCCTTAGCATGAAAGGAACTTATATTAGTTCTGAATTGCCATCATAGTTTTAAAGGGGTATTATTTCTTTGATTGGTTCCTATCAATAATAAAAATGTATAGCCATGGGACATTTATTTCGATTTCCAATTTAGCCAAAAATAAATTCCTCATTCATATGTCATGTCGGAGGAAAGCAATTCCTGAAAGACACTCAGTATGATGCATCGTTGTTCATATAATTCTGTGTTTCATTCTTCATCTATTGAAATGGTATTTGATGACAAATGCAATGGTAAAATCCATCAAAATCTAAGCTTTGAACTTACAATGGCCTTTCGTGGTTCTAGGATTCCAGAAGAGACAACTACCAATTTTATCCATAGTACATTGATTCTATAGGAGTTCTTGTCAAGTCATACCATTTTGTGTTTCTTTCAGTAGTTTCATACTTTCTTGCTTCATTGGTGGCTCTCGTAGGAGTAGCTTTTGTTACCCCTTATTTCAGTTCCTTTTACATTGATTTTTGTAGTATGAAAACGAACTCTCAAGCTATTTGTGGCAAGTGGTCTGAAATTCTTCTAAGTGAAGAACTTTTGAAGAAATAGTAGAAAAATGAGAACACATTGAGAAATAAAAGTGGGGATAAAGCTACTAGCTGTGGGTTGTACAGGGGAAGATAGAGTGACAATCTGTTGAAATGATATTTGATGCCAAATACAATGGGGAAATCCATCAAAATCTAAGCTTTGAACTTACAATGGATTTTCTTGTTTTTGGGATTCCAAAAGAGACAACTACCAAGTTTATCCATGGTACATTGATTCTATATGAATTCTCCTTGTTAAGCCATATGGGTTACACTGGGTACTACCTATAATCCACTTAAAATGGATAGTTGGAGCATTGGCCATGTTTCCGGGAAAACTAGTGTCTTTTCGATTGACTAGCCCTATAGGATTGGTAGCTACCCTAGAAACAACAGTTCAAAGTAATTCAACGATTTCTTCTATGCACAATAGGTAAGAGAGGGATGAGAGGACCAACCTGGAACTTTCGCTTAATCCTTTGCTCAATCTTTCTCTCCCTTGACAGATCTCGCAACTTCTCTCCGTACTTATCCCGCTTGAAGAGTACCTATAGAAACACAGTAGAAAATTACCATCAAAGCATCTTGATCTATTGTAAGATAAACACTACAGAACCAGATATATAATGAACATACATTGGCATTCGTAAACAATAACATTCACAAGTGCACAATTATATGGAAGAAATCTTGAAGAAGTTTATTAAATAGAAGGGAGAATTATAGCCTAGCTGTCTGATCCAACATCATCCTCCCAACATCAAGCCCTCTTCAACTCATGAAATAGCAAATCACACCAACAATACAGTGCTCTTATCTCAAACACAAACTATCAACACTTCCCTGCAATTCACATATTCTAGCCTCTGGATCTCTTAGATGAGGGATCCATTTATAGATTTGTGTGAGGGTGTGAGTCATCTCTGGGGTTTTGATTAGTGTCATTCCACTTGTTGCATTTGGTTCCACTTGCAGATTTCTTGGATCTCTTACTCATCCCTGGGTGAATTCAGAGAGGCAAGTGTCATAGGAGAAGTTTCTAGAAGAATCCCTAGGCATCCACTTAGCAAATTGTCTCGGACATTGTCCATCCTCACTCATCACACCCTACAGAAGGTCTTATCAGTATGCATCGCACCTAGCTAGTGTAGAAGTTAGTATGCATCACACCCTGACAATGGAACAGTCAGTATGGTGCAGTTTAGGCCAATTCTAGATGGTTTTTCAGGTGGAACTTTTGGGGAATGATGTAATCAGATGACCATGATCTTTTATGGTATGAAACAACACTTTTAGTGGTTGAAGAGCCCTAGTTTATTGACATATAGGATTGGGGTTGAAGTGCCCAAATATGTCTATAACAGGTGCCCCCTAAAGCATGAAATCACAAATCTTGATGTCGGGTGAACTGCTTTATCATGAGGATCTGAGGTTTCGAACTGGAAGGTGACTTGTATATGATACAATACTATACATCATCATAATATAATTTTCATGATCTAGCTAAGGTGAGCATTCCCATGCTTAGATTTTATAAATTCATTTCATGGACATAGAATAGATATTCGTCTGCATATGTAGATTGATGATTCTTCAGTTGTAGAGTCATCATTCTTGGTCTGGATGACCATCTATGCAGCTTCTGTGTACATTTGATGTCTTTATATTCTTTAATATATCACAGCCTGGATGGATGAAACTAGATCCAGGGTCTTCAAAACTTGTTCAATCTTCGCCCGATGTACAAGTCAATCCATGTGAAAAGATGTTCTAAAGTCAAACATGGAACGGCATTGCCTAATTATCAGCCAATAACGTGAGTTTTTAACAGACGCGAGAGGAATCACTAATAATGATGATGACCCTCAAGGTACTACAATACAATTCACGTGGTGTGAATGTATGATCCGATGTCTAACACCACACAAAATCTTTAGGTTGAAGGCCATTGATGTCAACTTGTCACTGCAAGTGAGAAAATTGCCGTTGAGGCATGCAAGCTTCAAAGTACTAAAAGGGTTGTTTCTAAGTAAACTTCTTGGATAATGTTTTGATGTCGACAAGAAGTGACACATCATAGGAGGGCGTTAATGTATCCCACATCTATGACATGAAACGAAGCAAATTATTTCTAGAGGTGAAAACGATTTGATGACACAAGTTTGAAGAATGGCGGTCATGAAAAATGAAGGTTGAAGGTATTGTAGTGGATGAGGCATTAACTGGGTTTATGGTTTCTCAACTGAATGACTTCTCGTGAACATGTTGGTGACACTGAGATGTTTTGGTAGCATTAACCCCAAAAGATGGATGGTGTGGAAGACTAATGGTTAGTTGAACGGTGAATGAAATAATAACCCAACTCGACTCAATAATGGTGATTAAGTGAAGGTGTCATGTTCAAGGGCGACCTGCTACCATAAATTTCTTCAAGTTTTCTTCCCTTTTTCCCTAGTCATTGTTGACTAGCACCTCTTTATTTTTGGCAAGCTTGAGGAGGATAACATATGCTTGTTCTATAATTTTCCCTTCAGGCAAACCTGTCGCTATGTTTTAATGAGTCTAGTGATAATGAAACTCGTTCTTGTCTAGGTGTAGAAGTTTGTCGCTATTGTTTTAACGAGTTTAATGACAAAGATAACTCAGTCCTTTTCATGTTTAGAGAGGTTGAAAAGAGACAAAAAGGAAACTCTAGTAGTTATTTTTCATAGAATAATCCCTTAAGTCAGAAAGAGGATAAAATAATACGAAAGGGATGACATTTCCGATAACTTTAATGAGCCGAAAATACAAGCACTCGAACTTTTTCATGAGATAATCCCTTGAGTCCGGAAAATATTAAAATGTACAAGAGGGATGGCACTTCAAATCACTTTAACCAGTTGGAAAGGCAAATTGATCAACAATATTTTCATATTTAACAAGTCTGAAAAGAGTTTAAATGAGACTCGTTTTGAGGAACGAGTGGTGTCTCAGGTAGCATCTGGTTCCGAGTAATCTTGGAACTTCTTGAAACATGGTGAATTCTATGAAGAGGCTGGCTAACAAGACCACTCATCACAATTGTTCCTCAAAAAGGGTAAACAACCAAGTGGAAGCATATGATGAGCCAAAAGAATGGAGGTGATGGGAGGTACACAACCAAGGCTCAAAAGGCTGATGGCAATCACAAAGGTTAATTACTCCAGGTGGGTTCATTTTTTAACGAGCTTGAACCATGGGGGAACTATGATCAGTGGTAGGTTCATTTTTTAATGAGCTTGAACCATGGGATAACATATGCTTTGTTTTAGTTTTGTTTTTACACAAGCTAGAATCGACAACTAAAAAAGCTAGAAACGACAAAACTAAAAAACTAAAAAGCTAAAAAGCTAGAAAATGAAATTGAAAAAGGTTTGCATGCCCCCAACATGGTGAAAAGGAGAGTCTTTTGTAACCATATGGGAACTACTATGGTTATGTAGGATGGTTTTGTCCATAGAATAGACAAAACACTTCCTTGGTTTCGTCCGCGGAATAGATAAAAGTGAATGGTGTGTTAGACCAATCACATAACCAACAGGGGAACTCAAATGGGATGGTTTCATCCACAGAATAGACAAAACAATTCCTTGGTTTCATCCACAGAATAGATAAATGTGAATGGTGTCTCAAACCAATCACATAACCTACAGGGAAACTTATCTTTTCAGCTAGGTTCGCTCGTAGAATAGAAAAGGGTGCATGCCCCCTAAACTTCGTTACATTCACCGAACTACTCCCAGTAATTAGGTGGATGGAATGAAGGTTGAAGAGACACTCTCCATGCAAAAGGACCATTTAGGGATGATGTTTGACTTGGAGCTATGCTTGAACCAGGGAATGAAAGCTTGTCAATAGTGACAATTTTTCCTTCATGTGGGAAGCACATCACTTAGAAGAGTGTTGAAATGATAGCCTCCATGTTATAAACATAGTCACATCCAAGGAGTAGATTGTAATCTAATGGTCATAGGACTACCATCACGTTCAGGTGAACGGTTTTCCTTCTCAAAGTGATTGGTAACATAGGAAGGATCCCTAACGGTCGACAGGTTCCTTTGTTAAAGCCTGACAGAATCTATGTAACAGGCATAAGCGATGGCAAACCAAGCACTTTCCAAGTAGGTGAGGAAAGGATACTCACTGATGCCCCTTAATCTATGATAATGCCAGACATAATAATTTTGTAAATTTGTAATATGGTCTAGAAAGGTACATAAGAAGGAAGGCGAGATCTTGCTAGTTGATTCCAATCAAAGGAAGTGACTAGACTTCTTGGAGGGGTACTGAACAAACGGGAGAAATGACCCCTTGATTTATAAGAACTAGGGGATTTTCCTCTTGCTATGAAGGAATGGGTGGATTGCCCCCAAGTTCAACGGACTGTAAAGTAACAAAAAGAATTTGAACGATATTGTTCTCATTCCCTTCAGGGATGGTATGATTTTCTGAAGGTAAAACTGGGTCAACTGTCACCTTGACCTGCTGACTTTGGTCGGGTATAGACTCATGAGATTCACTTTCAGAGTGAGTGGTTTCAACCAACGGTTGATTTAAGTCAGTCGGCTTTTCAACTAGTAAACACTAGGGGAGAGTTTCTGGTAGCCAGTTGGAAGTCACTGTGGTGAAGTAGGATGGTTATCCAATACTCTTTTGCCTTCATCCAAAAAAGGACAATGGTGAAGGGTGTGGTTCCCTTCACATAACCTACATGGAACTTTGAACTTTCCTTTTTGTCCATGACTTCACCATTACTAGTTCATGGTGTGTTGTCAACATGATCACTAGAGGTTGATGACACCAGGTGGTGCGAATGGGGGGACCATTCTCCCAAGATATGAGGAAAGCACGAAAAATCTTGATGAAAATGGTCTCCTCTACAAATTATGCATGGAAATATGGGTTTTGAAAGTCTAGTGTGTGGATTTTTACCAGATGATGCATTGTTGCCCCTTGCTGAATTGGCTTCTTCTTCTTCTCCTTCCCATTCTTCTTTTGGTCAGTCACATGGTTACTAGCATCGCTACTTTCACCAAGCGAAGGGGAAGAAGGGGACAGAGAGATAAACGAATAAGAAGGGGAAGGGTCAACTTCAACATCAAATGGATGTTGATTCGATTGCACCAAAAATGCGGGATTTTGAACCACAGATGTTGAGAACAGCCATACTGGTAGGCCAGTTGTAATTCCCAGAAGGGGCAATGTAGCCATATATGGAGCACCAACATTTCCCCATGAATAAAAAGGACTAGGATTCCCTTCAAAAGGGATTCCATGGTTTTTAGATCCCAGATTTGTCTCCATATATCTCAACCTAAGATCAACTAAGGAACATGGATGTTATTCCAAATTTAATTAATTTTGTTGACGCTTTGACACAACTTTTCCTTTTTAATTTTTAAGAGTCGAGAAAAATCTAAATATGACTCTAGTCCCCTTCGATTTTTAATGAGCCTGAAGTAACAAGTGCTCAGATGGACCTTTTATTTTAGAGAGTTAAAAATGAACGAAAGTGACTACTCTGAAAAATCTAGACAGAGGGATTCCCAAACCAATCACAAAACTACAATATACACCTTGGTGATAAATTAAAAAGCAATTACCAAGGACTTATGTACAATGGTCAATCTTCCCGAATGTTGTGTTCAGTGCATTGCGATCAATAGGGTGGTAGACATGACTTCCTATGGATAAAGGATATAAGCCCATTGTGGTCTCCCAATATATACGCGATAGTACAGGGAGCACAAGTCCGTGCTAGCACTTGTCGTATCAAGGAGGAGGAATCATCCAACCTTCGATGAAAATGATAGTTACTAGTTTTTACGACGCTGGAACACATCTCTAGCCTAGACCTCTAGATGTGTTGTGTTAAGTTCCAAATTGTTGTTAGGTTCATTGAGATTTATTTTAGAGTTGATCTTGTTTAAATTTTGTCTTTCAATGGTTCACCACATGATGTAGATTTGAAATTCCGAAAATGCAATCTACAATGACAAACAGTCATTATTTATTTTGAGCAATGAAAATCCTAGCTACTAGGGAAAGAAAATTACTATTCTTTCAAACAAAGAGCAAAAAGCACACAGTAATGCACTTTCTTAAATCATTTTTCACACAAAAACTAAATGCAAATGCAAATGCATGTACTTGTTTTTTGTTCCCCTTAATGTGAAAAATGCCAAAAAGGAAAAAAAATGTAGCAAAGATCTGAAATATTTCTTTCAAAATGACATTTTCGACAATTTCTTTTTTAAAAATAGAAAGAAAGACTAAACAACACTTTTCAATTTCGAATAGAAAATGCTTTTGACACTTCAAATATCAACAGATCAAATCAAATACATGACAAAAATTTCAATCGACTATCCAGGGAAGGAAGGATCGATGACACTTCTCTTTTTGACACAAAACGACAGTTACAAGACTTTTTGTACCAAAGCGACAGTTTGATTTAAGAAAATTTTTGACAGAGTATTGTAAATGATGGAAAATACATAAAAACATTTACTAATCCTAATCAATGGAGGCTGATCTATGTGATGCAATAAGGGTTCATTAATGAGGTACTGTTCATAAGCAGCAAAAACAACTAAACAAAACTGAAAACAAGGACAAAAAGCCCAAATTTCTAGAATGGAAATTGGTTCAGTCAGTCATCGCACCTAGGCTTCACAGAAATAGGGATGCATCGCACTTTATAGACTTGGGAGGTGCGATGCATACTGGTTGACAGTGACAGACAGTGAGATGTGCTAGGGAGCGCAACTAAAATGGGTTTTGGCTCAAATTTGTAGTTGATTTCAGTGAGTTAAGCTGAGCTATGTTGGACAGTAAAGAGCAAAGTACAAAGGAATGATCGTCAGAGGTTACTGAGCTACCAAAATGGGATCTAGAATGCTTGTAAGTCAAATGTTCAATTCCTAAACTAAACCAGAGATTGACGGAAGCAATGTTTATCTACTATGCAATTGTAGAGCAAGAGAATTTCAAAGGCTACCTAGCTGAATTTAGGCTCTATTTATAGTTTATAAAATAAACAAAAACAAATAACAAACATATATTCGCTCCCCAACAGAGTTGCCATTTTGTTTCCAAGAAAACTAGTGTCTTTTTTATCGACTAGCCCTCTAGGTTTGGTAGCTACCCTAGAAACAACAGTTCAAAGTAATTCATTGATTTCTTCTATGCACAATAAATAAGAGAAGGATGAGAGGACCAACCTGGGACTTTCTCTTAATTCTTTGCTCGATCTTTCCCCCCCTTGACAGAGCTCGCAACTCCTCTCCATACTTATCCCACTTGAAGACTACCTGTAGAAACACAGTAGCAAAGATCTTGATCTATTGTAACATAAACACTACAAAATCTGATATATAATGAACATACATTAACATTCATAAACAATAACATTCACAAGTGCACAATTATATGGAAGAAAACTTGAAGAGCTTTATTAAATAGAAGGGAGAATTACAGCCCAGTTTTTTAATCTAGCATCATCCTCCCAGCATCAAGCCCTTTTCACCTCATGAAATAACAAATCACACCAACAATACGATGCTCTTATCTCAAACACAAAATATCAGCACTTCCTTTCAAGTCACAATATTCCAGCCTCTGGATCACTTAGATGAGGTATCTATTTATAGATGTGTGCAAGGGTGTGAGTCATCTTTGGGGTTCTGATTAGTGTCATTCCACATGTTGCATTTGGTTCCACTTGGAGATTTCTTGGATCTCTTACTCATCCCTGAGTGAATTCAGAGAGGCAAGTGTCATAGGAGAAGTTTCTAGAAGATTCCTTGGGCATCCACTTAGAAAACCGTCTCGGACATTTGTCCATCCTCACTCATTGCACCCTACAAAAGACATTATCAATATGAATCGCACCTGGCTAGTGTAGAAGTTAGTAAGCATCACACCCTGACAGTGGAGCAGTTAGTATGGTCCAGTTTAGGCCAATTTTGGATGGTTTTTCAGGTGGAACTTTTGGGGAATGATGTAATCAGATGACGATGATGTTTTAGCATATGAAACAAAACTTTTAGGGCTTGAAGATCCCTAGTTTATCGACATATAAAATTGGGGTTGAAGTTCCCAAATATGTCTATAATAGGCCATCATTGAAATTTTAGCTTACAGGTGACACTAAATTCTCTCTATTCTACTTTGTGAAGAAGTATTTCCTTAAAATCCTTGTAGTGATTGTGCTTATCTATTATGAGGGAAAAGCCATCGTATTCTCCCCCTACCACATGATGTTCCTTTAGAGTAACATATTACCCTACCATTGTAGTTGTGTGTCAATATGCGCTTATCAAAGTTCTGAGTTTGTTGATTTCTCTGCTTCTATGGCCATTCATCTACTTGAACCATTATCTGCATTCTTATTTGATTTATTTGGCATGACCCATCTACAGTTCTTTGAGGGTTGACAATAATACCGATTTATCTCTCTGTATGCAAGTAGGTATGATTCTTTGAGAAATTTTTATGAGATATAGTTGTACCAAATCACAATGGAAGCATAATCTTTCACATTAGGTTCAACTAGTGACATGATACTCACAAATTAAGGTTTCAACCAGTTTCATGTTGAGGCTAAATTGTAGCTATTTTTTTGCATTTTCAATATTGCGTCACAAATCTAAAAATCGTGGTGCAAAATTATTTCTCCCCTCTAAATATTTTTGAAAAACTAACCATAAAATTTTATGTTTGAGCTCAAAGCCAAACTTATCCAAAGCCATCCTTCACATATATTAATTCATGTTTCTTTTTCCCGTTAAAACCTTTGGCTAGCTATGCTTACTAGGAAATATGGGATATGCAATAGATAAATAATTTCTAATAGTGTGTCCACCTTTCATGATACTTATGAAGTGTAAAACCCTCTATGCTTATCACTGAGCATTGAAATATTTGCATCTAAAGAAAAATTGAAAGCTTGTTTTTTTTTTGTTTCCTAACATGCAAGAGCCTAAAACTAAATGACCAAAAAGAGTTGGCAGGCTGAAGTCAGGTCATTTTAGTAGTGGTGATACAATGGTGTTTTATCTTGCTAGTAACTCCACTATATTTAACTTGTTTTAATTAAGGTACCTCCAGTCTTCTTTATCTAGGGGTTGTCAATTTCACTGCATCACTTATTCTGAGTTATTTTTAGCTTATGGAACTACAACAGGTGGGTTGGCACTTCAGGATTCATTTCTTCTTAGGTAGGTTGCCATTAGACCTTTGACTTGTCACATCTTTTCTTGTTCAAGATGGAGTAGTGGCAACATCATTCCTCCTTACAGTGTGTTGGCTTCTCTTTCTCCTCGCAGTTGGAACTTGGGATAAGTGGTTCCTCCCTGTGATGTTTGTTTCACTCTTACCTCTTTTCAATAATTTCATTCTTCTCTCTGCTATGATGGGGATCTATAATTCTATATTTGTCGCCATATGACATACACCAAGTCACAAATTGCTAGTTTCCCAATTATGTTGAATGTATAGAGGCTAGAAATGTTTGATATTTGTAAATCAATATTACTTTCAAGCTACTTTATTTCTCATTAGTATTTTTTGTCGACCCGCTCTTGTTTGTCATCTCAACAAACATTATTGTATTTTTCATAACAGAAAGATGCATGGTTTTGTAATTTGATAAGGCAATTCCCAAACTCAATGTTAATACTTATTAAATTTCTTACTTCTTGAACATTGCTGCTATTGAGGACATGTATATTTAGAATAAACTTGTCCTTATCAACAAGTTTCTCATGACATTGAGCAGTGGTATTTTGCTTCATGGCATCAACAGTTTGAAATATAGTAATTTCATTAAAAGTAGAAAGAAAGAAATAACATATTAATGTCCACAAATGACCAAGATAGGTCAACGAGAAGTTAAATTACATCCAACAAAAGAAGTCTTCTAACCCCACTCTTACAATTTCACCTTGAGTCTCGAGTTAGCTTAGAAACCACTTCTACCTAAGTAAGGGAGTGTGTTACATGGGATGACATAGTTATCATTGAGAGGTAGAGAGTGCTTTCCTTGTATCAATGAAATTTCATCTTTCGATATTAAAGGTCTAATTTTTTAAAGTCTAATTCTTTAAAGTGTGCTAGCTCAATGGAAGAGCGCCTTCATTACAAGTAGGAGGTTGGTGGTAGTCAAAGAGTCACGAAGGTCAAGCATCACCCATTTGTTATATATACACCCTCATTGTATGAGCAAAGGAATTTTCACCTCTGATCCTCCTACAAAGCATAAATATTTTTAATCAGCTCTTTGAGTTGAAAGGAGTGGCTCCAATGTCCCACTAATACGACTAGTGATGTATGATGTAAATATATGTCTTGGAACTTTTTTTTTAATATAGAAGCCTTTTTAGGACAGTACATTTCCATGCATGACTTGTGGATGTTTGTAAGACTATTCTTTGGCCACTTGTAATTCATGTTTGTTTCACATGGACTAAGATAGTTTAACTATTTCGGTTGTTTTAGTGCTTACCTTGCCGGGAATGTGTTGTATTGGTTATCACTACAATCTCATCCTTGTGGAATACTTTGCAGGATACTAGATAGACCTTCCTCACTCATTTGTTATAATGATTGTCACATCCCCTGGGGACTGTTACGCTGGATGGTGGACAAATCTTTCCCTGTACTTTGGTTTTAATTACTACTGCATCTTTTGTGGATTGTTCCGTTGGATGTTGGATAGAGCTTCCTAGTTCACGTGTGTCTCTTCTTGGGTGGTACTATTACCTTTCACATAAAGGGCCGGAAGGCTCACTTTCCTCCCCCGCTTTGTAGTAAGAGAACCTTGATATAGTTGTGTTGCACACTCTCCAGACACACTTACCTTGTTGTAAGAAGATACCATTACGTCACTCTCCCGTGTTGATAGATATATCTAAGGAAGATATCTAAGTATATGGTAATCAGGCCTTCATACTGGATGGGTCTCCTACATCAAATGATATGAGGTGTAATTGGGACGTTATATGAGGGAGATCCCATCGATGTTGGCAGATCCAACACCGTCAACACAATGTAACAAGGAAACAATTAAATTTGTGAACTGGTATGGCTTCAGTAATTAATATCCATGCAGAAGAGTAAACAAAAATTTATGATGAACTAAAAATGTCTAATACTCCATAAATATTGTATGTATGAACATTTCAGAATTATAAGTATATTTAAAGGCTTAATAGTGTCAATGGACGAGGTAAATATAGAGGCTATACCTAGAGGGAAGCTCCACTCAAGATCTAGATGTCAAACTATTATGCCATTGCCACCATTATCACTATGAAACATACAACATGAATGAGGGTCAAGAAAATGGTAGAAAATATGAAAGGAAACAACGTAAATGGGAAATAAAATTTAGGTTTTGGGGTTGAAAGATCTCAACTGTTAAATTCCATATTTGCATCTGCATCATGGGTTAAGAAACTGTTCACAACACATGTGAATACCTCATGGGTCTAGGGTAGGTGTTGAGCTCTATGTTGCTTGCCAAGTTTGAGATGTCAAGGTTAGTAGATAGGGTACCATAGAGCTATGTTCAAAATTAATTTGACAACACAACATAAATAGTGTTAAGAGCCAAAATCATCAGAAATATTTATGTAACAAAATTCTATATGTCTTTTAACAAAAATAAATCATGACAAAATTGATTAAGGATTTTAACAAAATTAATTCATGACCTAATTGATTAAGGGTGTGACTTTGTAAAGATTTAATATAAATAAGGGATGTACTAACAAGTTCATTATGATAGTGTTAAGACTATTGTTAGGTACTCCTAAGATGATGGTCATCGCTATGATTAGAACCATGGTAACCTAAGGACTAAGAGGAGAGTGATACAAGAAGGCATATGTGGTACATTGTCTAATTATTCAAGGGGCGGTAGTAATGTCTTAAGGTATCTTTACCCACTAAATCAAAGTTACCATTGTATGCAGGTGAGAAAAAAAATGGGTTATTAAACCCTATGACAAACATATTTGAATGAGGGTTACTTGGGTAAAAAGGAAAAGATGTCCTCGTAAGCATAGTAGCGATAAACATAATTATATGGGTAGAAGAATCATATATCATGTGAGAAAGAGTACTTTAAGGAGTTGGTGAGTATCTTTGCCTTTAGAAATATGAATTGTAAATTGTTAAACACCTTATAAGAAAAAGAAAAAAAAAAACAAATCATTTGATTGAGGTCAAAATATTAGGTACATGACACCAACTACATCCCTTATACATTACTTGCAAAGATGAATATCAACATAATGATTCAAAATATTTTTTAACATTTATTTATAAATTATAATAAACTAAAATACAGTTTTTATGCTAACTACTGAATCAAGACATGAGAATCTATTGTCAAACACTTTAAAAAATGTTCAACGAAACTTGAACCTATGGTAAAACTCTTTGGCTTGAGAAATAATTAGTTGAAGTCAATCATTAGATTATTGTCTGTTAATGTATGTCAGTAACCAATGTGAGACATTTAGCCATTGATGTCAATCAACCTCAAGGTACCCTAATACATATTGCTAGGTATGAATGAAGATGCTAAAGTTAAGTAACTTTTAATGTCTAACAATCATAGGACTTTTATGTATTCCCATTTTACTTGGTCAAGTAACCTACCATTAACGTATGCATGCCTGAAGGTACTAAAAGAAGTCTGTAGTCTTGAACCTTACTATTGTGTTGAAGTCAATAGGTCGAATCATTAGGAGGAGGGACTTAATGCACCCCACATCAACTAAGATAATCATATTCTCTCTCTCTCTCTCTCTATATATATATATATATATATATATATAGATATATTGAAGTAATTTTGGAGGATAAACAACATGATTCAAAGATTATTGAGAGATTTTCTAGTAAGTAACCTAGCCTTCAAGAAAATTCCTTATCTCACTATGCCATAATTTTGGTTTTCATAGTCAAAATTATTTTTATCTCTACTATTTTATTTAATTATTCATATATAGTATCCTACTTAAGTTGAAAAATGACACATTTTCTCAACTGTATGCATTTTTCCAATGACACAATGCGTCCAACAAGGTAGCAAATGTACTCATACTCAGGTGTGAAAAGTATGCTTTAACATATACCAAAGTATGACATACCAACTAATTCAAATGATATGATGAGGAAATTTTTTGAAGAAGAGGTTGGTGCCTTGATCTACTACTTGTATAGAATAAACATCCAATATATTGATAATGTTCCTAGATATGTTTCTCATTTTCTCCACTCGCCATGTCCTCCTTTTCCATACCATGATAATATTATGCCATCATATGATTGGTGTCTTGAGTGCATGATGCATCTAATTATCAACATGTTAGTAACCCCTTGTTCGCATCTTCTAAAGGTTGTTCTATGTCAAATTTGATCCATGATTCTTTGGTCTGCTTTGCATATAGATAAGGATGATCAAGAAGGGTTTTTTGATCTTCTTGTATATGTGGCTCATGGATTTTTTTTCTTCTCTCACTTCTGGACATGAAAATGTACTTTCCACTGCCTACAATAGTCACCCTTCCTTAGAGGAAAAGTGCTTTTTAACTCCAGCTAGAATCTAAGAAAGTTCTTGCAGAAAAATTCTTCAAAACCCTTAATCAATCCTCAGTTCTTCTTGCTAGTTGTTGGACCCTGTATAGCACATGGATTAATGTATGGGGGTTGTTACAACACCTTGAAAATAGAAACTTGTTAAAAAAATAAATAATATATAGTAAAAGAAAATAATTTCAAAGAAAGTGTATCATGCTTTTGGATACCATGATGGTACTAAGACCTTGCTATCACCAAGTTGTCTATTGACATGAGTTTGCTTCTTTTCACTGAATTGTCCATGCACTACATTGTGCACTACACAATATCAAGAGCCATTGATGCAACCCTTCTACCTAGAATTGCACAACGCACATTCACTGTTCCCCCAAGACAGTTGCACTGCACAATTCCATAGTTCAGCAAGATGCCTTCATCCTAGAATTGCATAGTAGCTTCTCCTAGCCTGACCTGAACTACGCATTTTTCAATATCAATCATAAATATTACTCCCTTTCCTATTGGAACTGGGATATTCGTAGAGAACTTGATCTTCCTCTCCTCCCAAAATTGTGCAGAACTATCACCCAGTGTCCTCCCTCATCAAGGACTCACTGATCTCAAAAACTATGCAGATTTGTCCTCCAAGTTCCTTTTTTGCCTAGTCCTACTTTGCCTGTAAAACATGCACAAGGATGCCTCACACAGTCCCAATCTTGATGCGGCCAACAATGGTCTCATTTGCACAATGCTGTCTCCCGGTGGCCTCTATGCAATTTTTCCCAGCAGTGAAGACTATGCTCATGAGTTCCTCAACTAATCCTCAGTTATGCTCTGCGTAGTCTCAATGAGAAGTCTTCCTCTTCATCAATTGGAACTACACAATGTACGTTTACTGGGCCCTCTTTCTCAGCCTATCACCTATCCGAACCTCAATCCATGGACAACACTACATCATCTTAGATTAGGAATTTTTTTCATTCGATGTCGCCCCATCATGAGTGAATGACAGGAGAAAGTACATTGTTAGATCATGGGGAGATGATGCCAAAGGAGAAGAAGGAGCTAACATGACAGAAGACTCTATTACAGTTTGACAAAAAAATAAGCTTATCAAGCACAAGAAAAGGGAACACATGCATGCAACCACCTCTCAAAACCAGAGATCATTGAATACCCTGCATCATCAAGTTATGTGGAGGAGAAAAGGACGTGCATAAAAGAACACATCTATCACTCAGTAGAAACAATGGCTTGACATTGGCACCTCAACAAGCTAGTCCATGTTAGTACTGTCATGTCAAGTTGTGTCATGACTTTTCAAAGGCCACATCACTATTATGAGCCATTTCTATTACAAATTGAATGTAATGTAAAGTGGAAGTCCAACGGAAACACATGAATATGAAGAGTCATGTCAGTTGGAAAGTCATTTGAACAGTCAAGAGGGTAGTCAAAGAGTCACAAGGGTCAAGCATCACTCCTAGGTTATATATACCCCCTCATTGTATGAGCAAAGGAATTTTAACCTTGGATCCTCGCACAAAGCGTAGAGAGTTTTAGTCAGTTCTTTGATGAGGAAGGAGTGGCTACAATGTCCACTACTACGGTTGGTGATGTATGGTCTAAATATGTGTCTTGGAACTCTTTCTTAATAAAGAAGCCTATCTAGGCCATCACATTTCCATGCAAGACTTGTGGGTTTTTGTAAGACTATTATTTGAGCATTTGTAATTCATGTTTGTTTCACATGTACTAACATAGTTGAACTATTTTGATTTATTTAGTACTTACCTTGTTGCTAATGTGTTGTATTTTTTATCAATATTGTCTCATCCTTGTGGAATACTTTATAGGATACTAGACATACCTTTCTTGTTGAATGTTTATAAGGACCATCACATCCATTATAGACTATTCCACTAGATGGTGGATGGATATTTCCCTGTTCTTTGGTTTTAATGACTGCCTCATCCACCATGGACTATTCCATTGGATGTTGGACATACCTTCCTGGTTCGCGTGTGTCTCCTCCTGGGTGGTGTTATTACCTCTCACATAGAGGCTCACCTTTCTCCCCCCCCATTTGTAGTGAGAGAACCTTGACACAGTTTCATTGAACACTCACCAAGGACACTTTGTTGTTGAGGATACCAATTCTTCTCTCTCTCAGGCTGACAACTAGAGCCAAGGAAAATCTCTAAGTATATGGAAACCATGCCTTCATATCGGATGGGACTCCTACACCAAACGATGTGAGGTCTAATTGGGAGCTTATACCAAGGAGGTCCCTTGAACGTTGGCAGATCCAACACTGTCAACATTTATGGTGCTAGAAGGAGGGTTGGATGATATGTTGTTCCCATAGAGTTTGGTTTGAATCTTGTATTTAAAATGGCTCTTCCCCAAATCATAATCCCTGGATGTTTTTCTAAAGAGCTTAATTGTACCATCTGTGTGGAAGTTATTCATGATCTCTATGAGTTGAAGTTCGATAGTGATGGTGCATCAAATTTTCATGTACATCTCCTTCAAGTTATCCATTTTTTTCGTTGACATCAAATAGATTCCAAAGATGTCATGGCTAGATTACTCACCATTAGATTTGAAGGTCATGTTAAACAATCATGTCATACATTACCCATTGGTTCTATCTATTCATTTGGTTATTTTTCCTAGATGATGAATAAAGCTTTCGATAAGTATAGACACCAAGATGTCTATGAAGAATTTCTCATTTAAGAATGGAGCCTGAGGAATAAATTAAGGACTTTTCTGATCAATTCATTGACCTCTGTTGCGAAATTCCTAGCAAAAAATTGAACTTGCATTTCTTGAGACAAGATTTTAAATGCTTGGTTCATGTCTCCCAATACGGTGAACCTCCTATTTTCCCTTCCTCCCTAACTCTTGTGGATCATGTGCACCTCATATTGAAGAGGAGGAGCCTACTACCAAGTTTTTTTGTTGCCTTCCTCATTTCCCTATCTGGATGTGGGTGTTTCCTAACGGTGATTGTATAACTGGGAAATCTATGAATCAAATCTCTAGCCCATCTTCTCATTCTTCTCCCGCTTGAATGGAGGAAGTTTTAGAATGGCTCAGGAAGCCTACAATGAAGAATTAATCCTCCATTCCGCAAGAGGATGTCACCATTCACAACTCTAATCTCAAAGCTAATCCAGATTCCTATTTTCCCCTATTTTCTTAACATCATGACTCTTTGTACCATGACCCATTTGATCAATGCACTTCACCAGTTAGTTCTTCATATTCTCTTGACTTTTAAGATGTTGGCTCAAATTGCAATCAGGCACAAGGAAGTCACATTACACAGGTAAAGGAGAAGAAAGGAGAGGATATTATTAATTTTCCACTTTGTTTCGAGATTGTCCATGTCAAAAGAATGAGTTTCCATCCTTGAATGATTCTTAATATTCTAACCGCAGTGGAAAATATAGTACAATCAATTCTTTCAATCAATCGCTAACCTTGGGCAGTAATCATTCCAATGATTTCGTATGCCATGATGGATGCCCAAGCACATGAAATGATATTTTGGTTCCTCGTGAATATTTTAATTTGAATCTATAATCTTCTTCAGTCATAGAATATGTTCCTATTGAGGCTTCCCCTTCATTTCACTATCCCTTATTTCATAGCATTCACAACACATCTACTTGCAATGGAGATACTTCGTGTTCTGTTGTTTCTTCATCCAATGATTTATCTCTTCAATTGTCACAAGGTGGTGAGGTTGTCCATGTTGAAATTTGAAACAATCAAAGCAAAGAGAGATCCTTTCACCTCTCATCCTCTTTTCTTTCGTATAAATACAACTCTTCAAATCAATTTTCTCTTGAGATCTCACCAATGAATTTATCTTTGAATTCATTATTGGAAGAGCCTCTTTAATTTAGTAATTGGATTGTTGTTGAAGTTGAAAAATTTGGTGAAACCTATGACAAATATGGGTGCCATTCAGAGATTAGTTTTGAAATCAACAACAATAGGTTTCCTCAGACCATGCATGATCCGATGAAAGCTTCAAAATGCGATTCTACAATTCCATAAATTTATGGGACCTGCTAGGGACTCAAGGAACTTCAACTTATGTTGATGGTTATGTCAAGATCTTGTGACTCTGATAAGCCCCTCGAACTAAATCATATATGTTTTCTCTCAGACAATCCGTCTATATTCATGGTTTCACTCGATGTGGATTCCCATGTAAAAAATGTTTGGTATTCTGGGTGTGATCTCTCAAATTTTCAATATTTTACTTATGATTGAATTCACGAATCGGTTATAGTTCATTCATATTCATGCAAATCCATCACATCAAACTCGGGTTGGGATGTCCATCTCTCATGAAGGCATGGAATCATGAAGTTGATCATCCCAAAAACTATCTTTGCCCACAAGAAACATACTTATCGATTTTCTCCCTTAACGGTAAGATCCTCGATCTTCTTCTGAATATTGTATTGCAAATTTGTCGTCTTATCACACAAGAAATATCTCGGTGTGATAATGGAGGCACATGTTGTCACACGAATCAAGTTCTTCTCCATTCACCATGCCTTAACTTGTCTCATATATTCACGATGCTATGATCCTTTTTAAACTCTTTTGATGACTATGATTCTTGTACAATTAGTCACCAGTTGCAAGAAGGTGGTTTGTCATATCTAGCTTGCATGGAATGAGTTTTGGTCATTCATGGGATTCACAAGAGTGCTCAAATTGATTTTCCCTTGTTTAGTGCAAACTGGAAATTAAATGCCTCAACAAGATCATTGATTATTCCTCTATCTTGGGTGACTATCATTCAAGTTATGATTTTCCCATCAGCATATCTAATGACAATTTCTTCACACCCTTTAATTTTCATTGTTCAACATCTCTCTATTCAATTTTTTGTCAAATATGTGAGGCACTTCAGCCTTCGCTGATGGTTATCGTAGGTTCTCACTATCTTTGAATGACTGTTGAGAATGATAAGATATATTTTCCCTTACAATATTCTCATCATGATCCCACTTCTCGAATAAAAAATTCATCTTTTCAAAGATCACGAGCTTTCAAGAGGGCCATCATGAATTTTATGACCCAATCGTTGAAAGGCTGGAATAATATTACTTGGAAAGCTCTATTGTAGACAACATGTTTCAATCCTACCTCGCACTTGCTAAGAAGTTCAATGTAGAAAAGGACAAATTCACAATAAAATTCTGAGGTTCGTCAAAAAATGGTTCTCATAAAAAAGGTAAGAATGTGGATTGGGTAAAAGTAGTGGTTGTGTCACATCTTTCCACCCATAGGCAAGACCTTCATTTTCCTGTGCAAGTTTTTCAAGTTATTATATCTTATGTTGTGCATCGCTTTTCATATGTTTTAGCTGTCCCTATATTTGTGGATGTGAGTCAAGAACGACTAGGGTGGCTTCACTGGAAATTTCATTACAGATAACCACAATCTTCCAACTGTTAGGATAGGGTAGGATTAGTTCCATCTTAGTTTTCCCTTCCCTACACTCATGTTGCACTCATTCCCTATAGTTCATCTTGGTTTACATATTCTGGTCTTACATCATGTTTGCTTAGCCATTTTTCTTTCTTATCTTTTGATTTTGTCTCCTCATTCTCTTTCTTATTGGGTTTTTCTTTTTGTCTTCACCAGGAAAATAAGTTTTGTTCCCTACTGCATTGTGGCTTCTGACTATGCATGTGGCTAAAGTTCAAAGATTCTTTTGACATGACCTCAACATTTGGCCAGTGTTGTGTCCAGCCGCCTTGTAATTGGTTGTATCTCTTGGCCATTGAAGTTCTGTCGACAAATACGATTCATTTGTAAGGAGAGATTTGGTCCAACCATGAACTTGTGTCAACTCTAGGGACCTCATGCCTATACTTAGTTTTCTATTTTAGAGTTTCTAGGCTTATCCAACCAATGGAAATGGAGAAGGGTAAAAATCTAAATGAGAAAAATGAAATCAAAGGTCTTTATGATTTTCTGAAGGAACAACCTCTCCTACTCTTAATATGTTGGGATCCCTCTTCTGCCTCAAAATAAAGAAGTGTTTATGCATAGTTTTCCTTCAAAAATAATAAAGGTGAAAGAAGAGAAAGGCTTCTTGGGCAGAGAGGTGAAGTAGGCAACTCCACCGGGGTACTATCCAAGGTCACTGGCAGTGGAGAAATGCTTGTGTTCCTATGTGACTATGCCAGGGTACTTATAGCTCATGTGCATAAGTGTATGAGTGCGCAGAGCTACACTTGGTTTATGGTTGATGAACGGAGGGTGTGTGAAAGGGTTGAAGTGCAGAATTGTGCAGGACGTGCAGGGGTGTCTTGCTGACCGATGTGTGGGCACCCACTCTTGGTATATGTGTGCATACTCTCTATGTAAAAAATATACTCCAAAAATCCTAAGCTTGTGAGCTAAACTACCCTTCCCAATTCGAAACACTATGATCTGGATGAATCTTATGTCGTTTTCAATAGATAAGGTACAAAGGGGACCTTGTATTCCCATGAGGTAAATGGAGAAGCCAACGTAATCTACTATATGAATCAATACCCCCTGAAGGACCAAGGCCTTGCACTAGAAACGAACCAATAAGAGAAGCTAGAATTCAACCAGTGTGTCACCAAGTGTTGTAATAACTAGAACACCCTACAAAATTTTGACCTATACTTGAAATTTGGAGCCTATTGTGGATCATGTGATTGACTGCTCATTTGTCACTTATTGTTGAGCTAATGATCTCAAGCAACTTCCTTCTTTTATATTAAGATTCATTCATGCTTTTATCCTTATATAGAATGTGTTGTGTTTGGGCATGGGGATTATCGCTTGTCATGCAAAGGGAAGTTTGTGTTGCTTCAAGGGGAAATATTTTTGAGAATGGGTTTTTCTCATCACATAGACATGTTTTTCACTCATTTCATGCACTTTTTCAAAACTGTCTCCTTTATCCTCCCAAAGTCTATAATCGGAGCTACATTTTTCGTAAGCTACCGCAAAGGTTGTTACATTAAATGAAGTATGTTTTTATATGTTCTGGATGGTCTATGTTGTATCACTAAGTGTTCAATTTTGTGATCGTACTTAGGTTGTATCATTGTTCACATTTGTTACACTGATTTCACACTTAACCAAATTACAAATTTTCTCTAGCAACCTAGCCTCATCCAACTTTCCTAAATGGCACACTTCGCATCTACAACCATCAAGTTTTTCCATTGCTTGTTGGAACTACGCAATGCATAGAAATACCAACCTTCCTTGGCATCCAAAACTATTCAATGGCTTCCTCCAGTGTTTTTTCCTAAGCTCAAGACCCATTGTCTCTAGAAACTGCGCATTTTTGTCCCTCATGCATCTCAGCTACCGAGTCTACCTTGCCTCCTGAAACTACAAAGATGTGTCCTCCTAGGACTTTATCCTACAGCAATCACTGCCCACTTAAAATGAGAAATTTTTTCTCTCAGTGACCACTAAGAAGGTTAACATCCTAGATGACTCTCGCAGAACTAAGGAGGAAAGATAAGCGAACCAGGTAACCTGGGGTATGATAGAAGATTGAGACTGCATGAAGACTCCATCTGATGCATAACCCTTTGGAGGGTAAGGATGGAAAATAAAGCACATCATTTTGAAATACACCTATTAGTATCACATGAAGGACCACTTATCATTGTCATATCATTATTTCTTCAATGACATGCATGGTTGCAAGCATTGAAATCCATTCCAAGTGTTTCCACTAAGTGTCTTGCTTTGATTCATTTGTTGCATCAAATGTCATCTTTTGGCATGTTTAGTTTTCATGTCATGTTTGCAGACCTTTTTAGTTACATTGAAGTTTTGTATTTTTGTATACAAGTTTTCATAGCCATGTAAACACTTGTCACACTTATATACAAAGCTTTAAGCATTGTCACACAAGTGTCATCACGGTCGTTCTAAAGTCTATCTCAAGTGTCACACTTGTCGTTGTTTGTTTTATGACAATCTTGCAAAGGATAATGTTTGTATTATTTTTTTGGTGGTCTATGTTGTTTTGTTTTCAACGTATGCCAAGTTTGTGATCACAATTTCTATTTCTTCACAAGTTCACCTACCTCCTACACTTGGACATTTTTCCAAAAATCCTTCCAACTGAGAAAATCGCTTTCACTAGACCTTAACTAGACAACACATTGTGTAGTCCCAGCCGTTAGTGATGCAACCATTTTGCTTGGAACTGCACAACGCATAGTCAATGTTCCCAAGGACATTTTCACTACGCAATTCCAAAGCTAAGAAAAGTGCCTTCATCCCATAGTTGAACAATAGCTTCTCCTAGCCTGACCTGAACTACACATTTCACAAGATTAGTCATCAAGCTTCCTCCCTTTCCTCCTAGAAGCTCATAATGCATAGAGAAATCAAACTTCCTTACCTCCCAAAAATACACAAAAGTATCCCCTATTTTCCTCCCTCTATCTGGACTCATTGATCTTAGAAACTGATAAGATCTATCCTGCAGGGCCCTCTGCTACCCAATTCTGACTTGCCTCTAAAAATTATGCAGAACTATTGTCTAGGGTCCCATCTTGCAGTAGCCATTAATGGTCTCTACTGTACAATCTTGTCTCCTACTATCCTCTACACAAATTTTTCTCGATAGTGAAGACTATGCTCAAAGGTTCCTCATCCAAGCTTGAGTTTTTCTCTACGCAGTCTCAGTGAATAGTCTCCCTCTCTTTCAACTAGAACTGGCAATGCATAATTACTAAATCCTCTTTCCCAGCCTCTCACCTGTCTTGCGCTCATTCCATGGATAACTGTTCATCATCTTAGGCTAGGGAGATTTTGGATTTGAAGTTATCCCATCATGAGTGAATGGTAGGGGAAGGTACACTATTATATAATGGTGAGATGATGAAGAATGAGAAGGAGGAGTGAACATGTTAGAAGACTCACTTATGGCTCGACGCGTAAAGAATCTTATCAAGCACAAGCAAAGGGAACACATGCATTCAACCACCTCTCAAAACCAAAGCTCATTGAATACCCTATATCATCAAGATATGTAGAGGCGAAGATAAAGCACATCCAATAACACATCTATCACTCAACAAAAATAGTGGCTTGACATTAACATCTCCGCAAGCCAGTCCATGTGAGGACTTTCATGTCAATTCGTGTCATGAATTGTCAAAGGCCACATCACTATTATGAACCAAGCCTATTGTAAATTGAATGTAATGTAAAGTGGAAGTCTAATGAACACACATGAATATGAAGACACATGTTAGTTAAAAGGTCATAGGAAGCTAAATAGTCATGAGGGAGGTCAAAGAGTCATAAGGGTCAAGCATCACCCCATGGTTATATCTATCCCCTCATTGTATGAGAAAAGGACTTTTCAACTTGGCTCCTCCCATAAAGCATAGAGATTTTTAGTTAGTTCTTTGAGGAGCAAGGACTGACTCCAATGTCCCACTTTTGGGGCTAGTGATGTATGATGTAAATATGTACCTTGGAAGTTTTTCTTAATACAAAATATTGTTCAGGGCAGAATGATTCCATGAATGACTTGTGGATGTTTGTAAGACTATTCTTTGAGGATTTGCAATTCATGTTTTTTTCAAATGTACTAGTATAGTTTAACTATTTCAGTTGTTTTAGTTCTTACCTTGTCAGTAATGTGTTGTATTGGTTATCACTGTTGTCTCATCCTTGTGGACTACATTGCAGGATACTAGAGAGGCATTTCTCGCTCATTGGTTATAGCAATTGTCACATCCCTTGTGGACTATTCCGCTAGATGGTAGACAGATCTTTCCCTATGCTTTGGTTTTAATGACTATTGCATCTATTGTGGAATATTCCATTGGATATCATACAAACCTTCCTAGTTCACATGTCCCTATTCCTCGGTGGTACTATTACCTCTCACTTAGAGGCTCACTCCCCCCCCCCCCCTTGTAGTAAGATAGCCTTGACACAGTTCTGTTGCACACTTACTAGGCACACTAACCTTGTTATCGAAGATACCATTGCATCACTCTCCCATGCTAACTGCTAGAGCCAAGGCAGATCTCTAAGTATATGGAACCTGTGCCTTCATATCAAATTGGACTCCTACACCAAACAATGTGAGTTCTAATTGGGACCTTATACTGGGAAGATCCCTTGGATGTTGGCAGATCCAACACCATCAACACAATGTAACAAGGAAACAATTAAATTTGTGAAGTGGTATGGCTTTAGTAGTCAATATACACATAGAAGAGTAAACAACAACGTAGGATGAAGTAATAATGTCTAATATACCATAAATGTTGTAAGAAAAATTCTGAATTAGAAGTATAGTTAGAATCTTAATAGTGTCATTGACAAGGTAATTATAGAAGTTATACTTGGAGGGAAGCTTCACCTAAGGTTTAGGTGTAAAACTATTATGTTATCACCACCATAATCACTGTGAAGCAGACAACGTGAATGAGGGTCGAGAAAATGGCAGAAAATGCGTAAGGAAGTAGAGTAAATTCTAAATAAAATTTAGGCTTTGAGGTTGAAAGATATCAACCATTAAATTCCATATTTACATCTATGTCATGGGTTAAGAAACTATCAACAAGCCATGTAAACAACTCATGGCTCTGGAGTAGGTTTCGAGCTCTAGGTTGCTTCCCTAGTTCGCGATGTTGAGTTTAGTAGATAGGGTACCGTAGAGCTATGTGAAAAATTAATTTGACAACACGGTAGAAATAATGTTACGAGCTAGAACCATGACAAATATCTACGTAATGAAATTTTATATGTTGTTTAACAAAATGAAATCATGACCTAACTTATTGAGGGTGTGACTTTTTAAAGGTTTAATATAAATAAGGGATGTAGTACCAAGTTCAATATAATAGTGTTAATACTATAGTTAGGTCTCCCTAAGGTGTTGGTCATCGCTATGATTAGAACCATGGTAACCTAACGACTAAGCGAAGAGTGATATGAGAATAAATATGTGGTACATTGTCTAACTATTTGAGGGGTGGTAGTAAAGTCTTAAGGTATGCCTACCCACTAAATTGAAGTTACCATTGTATGCAGGTTAACAAACGAAGGTGGTATTAAATGCTATGACAAACATATTTCAATGAGGGTTACTTGGGTAAATATGGAAATGATGTTATCGTAATCATTGTAGTGATAACCATAATTATATGGGTAGAAGAATCGTATATCATACGAGAAAGTCTACTCTAAGGAGTTGGTGAGTATCTTTGCCTTCAGAAATATGAACTGTGTAAATTGTTAAACACCTTACAGAAAAATAAATAAATAAAAAATCACTTGATTGAGGTCAAAATATGAGGTACATGCTACCAACTATGTCCCTTATAGATTAGCTACAAATATAAATAACAACATAATCAGCCAATTTTTCTTTTAACATGTATTCATAAATTATAATAAAATAAAATACAATTTTTATGCTAACTACTCAATCAAGACATAAGAATCTATTTTCAAACACTTAAAAAATGTTCAACGAAACTCGAACCTATGGTACAACTCTTTGCCTTGTGAAATAATTAGTTGAAGTCAATCATTATATTAGCGTCTATTAATGTATGTCACTAACAAATGTGAGACATATAGCCATTGATTTCAATCAACATCAAGGTACCCTAATACATATTGCTAGGTATGAATTAAGGTGCAAAAGTTTAAAACTTTTAAGATCTAACAATCATAGGAAATTTATGCATTCCTATTTTAGTTGGTCAGATAACCTACCATTAATGTATGCATGCCTCAATGTACTAAAAGAAGTCTCTAGTCTTGAATCTAAATAGTGTGTTTAATTCAATGGGTGGACTGATTAGGAGGAGGGAATTAATGCATCCCACATCAGAAAACACAATCATATATATATAATAAATTGAATTAATTTGAGAGGATAAATAACATGATTCAGAGATTATTGAGAACTTTTCTAGTAAGTAACCTAGACTTTAAGAAAATTCCTTATCTAACTATGGTATAATTTTCGTTTTCACAGTTAAAATTATTTTTATCTTTACTATTTTATATAATTATTTGTACATAGTATCCTACTTAGGTTGAAAAATGAAATCCTTTCTCAACTAGATGCATATTTCTAACAAAACAATGTGTCCAAAATGGTAGAAAATGTACCCATTCTCAGGTGTGAAAATTATTCTTTAATATATACCAAAGTATGACATACCAACTGCTTCAAATGATATGGTAAGGAATCCTTTTGAAGAAGAGGGTGGTGCCTTGACCTACTACTTGTATAGAAGAAACATTTAATATATTTGTGATGTTCCTACATATGTTTCTCACTTGGTCCTATCACCATGTCCTCCTTTTCCATACCATGATAATATTATGCAATCATATGATTGGGATCTTGAGTGCATGATGCATCTAATTATCGACATGTTACTAACCCCTCATTTTCATGTTCTAAAGGTTATTCTCTGTCAAATTTGATCCATGTTTCTTTGCTCTCCTTAGCATATCGATAAGTATGATCAAAAAACGTTTTTTGATCTTCTTGTATAGGTGGCGCATGGATACTTTTTCCTTATATAACTTCTAGACATGAAAATGTACTCTTCGTTGCCTACAAGAGTCACTCTTCCTTAGAGGAAAAGATTTTTTTAACTGCAGTTAGAATCTAAGAAAGTTATTGCAGAAAAATTCTTCAAAACTATTACTCAATCCTCAATTCTTCTTGTTACTTTTTCGACCCTTCCTAACACATGGATTAGTCAATGGGGGTTTTTACAACACCTTGAAAGTAAAAACTTGTTAAACAAATAAATAATATAGATTAAAATAAAACAATTTCAAAGAAAAATGTATCATGATTTTGCACACCATCTTGCTACTAAGACATTTCTATCACTAAGTTGTCTATTGACATGAGTTTTCTTCTTCCTTTCCATGAATCAAGCTTAAAAAAGAAACACACTTTCATAGAAAAACACATTGTACCAACATGAAATTGGCTCATTGAGACTTGTCGAAGTGGAAACATAGGTTCCCACATGCAATATTACCTGTTCAATCCTCCAAGTGTTAAGTGGTGCGGAAATCAAGAAAAATCATTTGTAATAAAAACTAAAAAGCTAATGTCGTGAACCCTTTAGAAACTCCCTCTAAATGGTACCAAAATGTTGCTAAAAATAATTTCTTAATAATTCCAACATAAATTATTGACGAGATGTTTGTACACTTAGAGATGCTACACAAATATATGTGCAAAGTTCAAAACATTAGTATGATTTATGACTTATTCTAGATGATGTAAATATAGAAAGAAAATATAAGAGATGTGTGCTCTATGGGGTATCAATACAAGTTTTCTTCACCACAACTTACAATCTTTCACAATGAATTAACAAATTATTCATGTAGTTGAGGAAGCATTACAATGCATATCATTTCACCTTTTGAAAGAAATCTCACCTTTACCAAACAATAATTTGAATGCATATAATGGAAAGGAAAAGTAATGAGAGGTGGTGATCATTGGAATTTCACATAAACCCCTTTCTTTAAAGAGTACAAATATTTCCTGAAAAAGTACAAATATATCTATAATCATTTATAGACTTGTTAGCTTTGATTTGCAAAAGGATCAAGAATGGATTCAAAATGCTCTCAAAGGCTACAAATATACGTATAATCATGCCCAAGATCCATGTTTGCGGTTCAAATCCTCAAATTATGACAAAAAGCTGCTCACCGATCAAAAAGTTGCAAGAGGAAAGCCTTTGGAGGGGCAGAAATACACTATCGGGAGGCAAAAATACCCCAAAAAACCATGTAAAAAGTAAATTATAGGGTTAAGGATCCACTTTAATCTCAGCCATTAGATTTGGCCGATCAACGGTCCAGATCGCGTCGGCATATCGCAAGTTGGAGGAGGCAGTGACAGCAAGATGAGACATCACTAATGAGCGATCGCTGATATTGCATCGGCGTATCGCTATCGGCACTTCCAATGGAGCATGGACCTTTTATGTTTGCAACCTGATGGGTCAGACCGAGTCCGCGGTGATGTCGCTGTCGGAGTTTCCAAAGGGGCGGGCTTTAATATATGTTATGGTGAGATTGCGATGGGTTTCCGAATCCGAAACGGTTGTAAAAAATAATATAGATATGATTCAGGTTGGCCAAAAGCAAATTTCCCATGCTTAGAGCAGTGTTATGTGTCTCCAATTATAAGGAAAACCGCCAACCTTATCGGACCGTTTTGCTCAGCAAGTGGTTTTCGTGCAAGCGAGCCCGATGCAATAGAACAGTGCCACACGGCCTCTGTATGATTCCAAAGCAGCCTCTCTATAGGGACGTAAATGATAGTCAGGAAAGGGCTCCAGATATGTGCCTTAACCATTCTATTTCTTGAAGGCAGATCAACGGTTGACGAACAACAACCGGCCTATAGAAAATAAATGTCATGTGGAGTAGAAGTTTGGTCAACTAGCATTTTAGGGTTTTGGGCGGGAATGAACAGAGTGGTAGCATTTCACTGTTTTAAAGCCAAGTAGTCATGATTGAGCCATTTCAATGATTCAACAGTTGCCATTAATCAAAAGTATGGCCGAGGAGGAAGCGGGATATCGTTTATCTGATCAGTGCATTCAATGGTTATGGTTCCTTTGGCATTTCACGCCACCTGCTCAAAGGAGGACTGCAGAGCAACAGAGGGGTCAAATCCATTTATAGCATAGCCAGATTTGTATCAGAGGCCCATTTATAAATGTAAATGTGGTTGGTGACCATTTATGGGCTCCTCCACGCATTGCTTAATAGAGCTATTTTGTATTATAACACTATATATACTTAGAACTCAGATGTAATCGGATTGATGAGTGTTTTGACGAATGAGAGCTTATTTTAGCCTTTTAACTTCTGGAGACTATAAATACCATGAGACCTGTAGCTTCTGGTCTTGATTTCCAGTAATACAAGCTTCTTTTGCTATCACCTACTCGCTTTTTGCCTCTTACATGTTCTAGGTTGTGCCTGCTTTGCATTTAATTGATGTGCTGTGAATATTAGGCATTTGAGGGGCTGTCATCCCACCTCTATGTCAAAATTTAGTGGTTCATTGAAAAGTGCTTGCAGGTTATTCTTGTTCTAATACCAGGGAGCTGTCATCCTTCCTGTCTATTGAATAATAGTCTTGCAGACCTTCTAACTGGTTGCAGTTGGCCATCACAGAGCCCTGTGCATCTGTTGGTGCGATCAATCTTCTCCATCATCACTTTTACTTTAAGCTGTGGGTAGTTGGTGGTTGAGAGCCTTGTAGTTTGGGGGTCTTCACCCATGTCTGGGGTGAATCATAGTAGGAGTGATTATCTGGCTTAAAGGTGTTGCACATCTTCCATTTATCCATCATTTCATCCAACAGAACTGTCAAATTTTCAATGTTCCTGAGCATCACTGATATACAACCTAGGTGAGTTTCTTGGGGTGATAACATTAATTGGCACTGTTGCCAGGGAGAGGAGAATCGCAGCTCAAGCTTCCCTGGGAGAACGACATAGTTTCAAGCTTTGATGATAGACAACGTTTTAACATAGAATTTGGTTGTAATCATCTGTTTAGTGACTCCATAGGTGGAAGACCATCCTTTGGCGACTCCACATTGAAGTTCTGGCTCAATTGGTGAGGCATACAAGAAGGAATCCTCAGAAATCTCCAGTTGAACTATTGCTTGACCCTGAAAGAGTTGTTAAATTGAAGAAATCATCAAAGGAAGGGGCATCAGGATCAGGTAAGCCTAAAAACTCTTATTCATCTCTGAAAAATGAGTTTATAGCTGAAGAATCACAGCCTGAAGTCTTAGAGCCCAGTGCTGTTAGTATAGAAATTCACTCAGAGATTGATTCTGCCCCTTGTCCAGTTAGTTCCCATTTGAATCTAAGTCCAAAGAAAGTTTTCCATACTGTCCAAAATATCCAAATATCTTTGCCATCCATCGCATTATTTCATACTGCTCCATTTGTTAGCATTCCTTCGTATATTTCAAATATGGCAGGACAGGAAGCACCTGCTAGGATTGATAGGATTGTTGCTGCTACATATGGACCTTTGGCATTGCTTGCACCTCTAAATCGTATGCCTCTGAGAGAGTATAAAAAATATATGCCCAAATTTACTCGAACAGAGGGAGTGACAGCTGAAGAACATCTTGAAGCTTTTTAGAGTTATGCTGATAATTTAGATATAAGTGAGAATGAAGTGTGGATGAGGATTTTTGTCCAGAGCCTTGATGGAGAGGCTAGGAAATGGTTTAGAGAATTACCCCAGAGATCAATAACAGATATTGAGGCATTAGACGATGCATTTTTGAAGCAATGGGGAGATAAAAAGGACTTTCTCTATTATCATACTGAGTTTGGAAGCTTGAAAAGAGAAAAGGGCGAATCTTTGCCTGACTTTAATAAATGATTTAATAGGATGTATAGTAAAATACCAGCTGAGGTAAATCCTACTCCCACAGCTGCCAAACTCACATATGCCAATGATTTCGACTCTGATTTTTGCTTGTTGTTGAGGGAAAGAAGATGTGCCACTCTGGCTGATATGCAAGCTGCAGCCCTAGAAGTGGAATCAAATATTATGGCAGCAGACAAGCTAAAGAGTCAAACTGACAGAAGAAGGCAGAGAAGCGAGGCTTCTTCTTCCTCTGCCTCAACCTCAGAACCTAAATTAGATAAAGTGACCAAGATGATAGAATCATTGGTTGTTGAAATTTCTAAGCTAAAAGTAGATCAGAATTTAGGGAAAATAAGGCATCAAAACACATTTGCTCCAAGAAATCAAAATCCTTTCAGAAGAGCAAATGAGCAGTTGCAAATACTGCAAAGTGTTGAAGAAAAAAAAGAAGATCATAAAGTTAAAGTGCCCTTTCAAAGTGTAGTCATGGATGAAGAGCAATTTGAAAAGGATGAGGATGAAATTCACTGCATGGAAGATAAAGGCAATGCTGCATTTTTGACATTGGCTGAATATGAAGAATCATTGTTGCAAGAGCAAAACAGTAGGGAGTGGGACAAAGGAGCTATTCTACAAGTTGGTGACCAGCAGAGATATAATCTGCGGTCAAATGTAAAGTATGTCAAAGAAAATGTTGCACGAAGAGCTGCTGCCCAAACAGATTCCCAGAATATCAAGCAGAGTAGACCAGTAGCTGATCCAGTCATCCTCAAAGCTCCAGCTCAAGAGGTAAGAGGTCCTGATAAGTCACCTTCCCCTTTCAGCTTTGAAGCAGAAGTCCAGAAATTAAAAATATCTGTGCCTTTTTTAGAACTCGTAACGAGTGAAGTATTTAGAAAGCCTATCATTGAAGCCATTGAGCTAGAGACCAAACAAACCTCCATTGACTCAGTAAATTTGCAAGATGACAAGCCTATTGTTGTGCTTAGCCCTATGATTCAACCTGCCGATAATAGTTCTCCATCTTTTTATGTCTCATTGACCATTCACGACAAAATCCTCCACAATTTCTTACTAGACACAGGGGCCAGCCATAATCTAATGCCTAAAGCTGTTATGGAAGAGTTAGGGCTTGATATCGCTAGACCCTATCACGATTCATTTTCCTTTGATTCAAAAAAGGTGAAATGTCTTGGATTGATTAAAGATCTGGCTATTACCTTAACCCAGCTGCCTATGAAGACTATGATGATGGATATCATGGTGGCCGATGTCCCTCTAAAGTTTGGTATGCTGTTGTCTAGAGGGTGGATTAAGAGTTTAGGAGGGACATTACAGAATGATCTATCTTATGCAACTGTCCCAGTGTTTAGCGGAGAAAGCAAGAGATTATATAGAGAAGAACAACTGGCATATATCATTAGTGATGAGAAGAATCCTACAAACCATCCCATATATGCAGTGGACACTGATTTTGGTGCATGCATTCTTCAAATAGAAGAATCTCAGAAGGCCTCATTGCAGATCAGGAAACAATCAGATCAGGCCGAGCATGATATAGAAGGACAGATTTGGGAGATGTTCTTTGATGGAGCCTGTTCCAGGGAGACAACAGGAGCAGGGGTAGTGCTAGTATCTCCCCAACAAGAAAGCATTCAATTGTCTTTTAAGATGGTTTTTCAAGTGACCAACAATATAGCACAATATGAGGCACTTTTGTTGGGCCTTAATGCAGCAAAAGATAGAGGAATCAATAATCTGAAGGTGTTTGGAGATGCTGATCTGATAATCCAGCAAGTAAATAAAACGTTTCAAGCAAAACACCCAAGGCTAAAAGCATACAGAGATGAGGTATGGAGAATCAGAGATTCTTTTGATTTTTTCTGCATCTCATATATTCCTAGAGCCCAAAATCAGCTTGCTGACTCCCTTGCTGTCTCAGCTAGTCTGTTTATACCTCCATTGCCTCCCAAACTAGTTTATGAGGTACAAATGAAGTATAGGCCCTCCTTGCCTGATAATGTCCACCATTGGAAGGTTTTTGATGATGATGATGAGTTAAATAGGTTTCTTCAAGTCATTGATGAGTTCTCTGAAATGCAAATTGACCAAAATAATGATGCTTTGCTAGAAGCTCCCAAGTCCCAGCTTAGAGATAAGATTGGCAAGAATAGCATAGTCCAGCTCCCTAGCAACCACATTCCTAAGGGCGTAGTTCCTCTTGAGCGATTATTTGATCACAATGATGTGCCTTACAAAGCTGCCTATAAAGAAGATCAATCTGTTGTGTGTAAGCATAATATAGGAAGCCCAGGTCAGCCCAAATTCATAAATTTGTCCGCTAATCTATTTGCTGATCAGAATGCAGAGTATTGCAAGCTAATGAGGCAGTTCGCTGATGTTTTCGCTTGGGAGTACAACGATCTGAAAACATATGACAAAAATGTAATTCAGCATAAAATTCCGCTTGAAAAAGACCTTATTCCTTTCAAACAGAAGCTGAGACCAATGAATCCTTTGCTCCTTCCTCTGGTGGAGAAAGAAATTAAAAAGTTGCTGGCTGCTAAGATAATAGTGCCTCTCAAATATTCAAAATGGGTGGCGAATCTGGTTATTGTGAGGAAGAAGAATGGAGAAATCAAACTGTGTGTTGATTTCAAGAATCTAAATAAGTGCTCCAAAAAGGATAATTATCCTCTGCCAAAAATGGAGCATTTGTTGCAGCAAGTCTCAGGTGCCAAAGTAATGTCTTTTATAGACGTATTTTCAGGCTTCAATCAAATTGTTGTGTATCCAGATGATCAAGAGAAGACAGCATTTACCACGCCTTAGGGCGCGTTCATGTATGCTAAAATCCCATTTGGGCTGATGAATGCTGGAGCCACATTTTAGTGCGCTATGGATATAGCTTTTATGGGAGAAAAGGATAAATTTGTGCTAATCTACCTTGATGACATAACAGTCTATTCCAGCAGCCATCATGATCATTTACAACATTTAAGAAAGGTGTTTTTGAAGTGCAGAAGGTTTGGGATTTCACTCAATCCAAAAAAATCCCAATTCACTTTGGAAGAAGGCAAACTGCTGGGGCATGTAGTGTCGGCTGTAGGTGTTCAAATCGACCCAGAAAGAGTCAAAGCAATTCAGGCCTTGGCTCTCCCTAGATCAAAGAAAGATATACCATCTTTTCTGGGAAAAATCAACTTTGTAAGGAGGTTCATTCCTATTTTTGCAGAGCTAGTCAAGCACATAACCTCCATGTTGAAAAAGGAAGCAGAGGTAAGATGGACTGATGCAGCAAGGAAATCTTTTGATTCCATTAAGAAGGCTATTATGCAAGATCCTACTTTAATAAGCCCTGACTATACCAAGGAGTTTCACTTGTTTTCATTTGCCTCCAAGGACACAATCGCAGCTGTTCTGTTGCAGCAAGATGAAGTAGGTCAAGAGCGTCCAGTGGCCTTTTTCAGCAAGAATTTAAGGGATGCTAAGCTAAGGTACGATATTATTGAAAAGCAAGATTATGCTCTTTTCAAATATTTGAAAGCTTTCCGAGTATACATGTTGCATTCCAAAATAGTTGCATATGTGCCTTCTACTGCAATAAAGGATGTGTTAACGTAGCCTGATGCTGATGGAAAAAGAGCGAAATGGATTGCAAAAATAATAGAGTTCAACATAGAGCTGAAGCCCACCAAGCTGGTAAGGGGTCAAGGGCTTGCTAAATTGTTGAGTGAAGAAAATTGCAGGTCTTTGGACATGGATTTCTTGTTCACTGTAGCAAAAAATGGTCAAATAGAAGAGCATGGAACAGCCGAATCAGAGGATAAGCAGTCAGTGGCTGAAAGCCTAGCTTCATGAAGCTGGTATGCTGCAATAATCAATTTCCTTCTAAGGCTTGAAGTCCCTTCAGATTTCTCTCAAAGTCAAGCAAGAACTTTAAAACTCAAGGCAACAAAATATTGCATCAATGATGGCTTGCTCTACTGGAGGGATCCATCAGGAGTACTTTTAAGATGCCTGGACAAAGAATAGTCAATAGAGGTTATGCAGCAATTTCATGACAGCATGTGTGGAGGACATCATTACAGGAAAACCACAGCCCATAAGATTCTTAGAGTTGGGTACTATTGGCCCTCTTTATTTTCTGATGCATTTATTTTTGTTAAATCTTGTGACAGGTGCCAAATATTTGAAGGTAAGCAGCAATTGAAATCCCTGCCCCTAAAGCCAATAATTGCAAAGGGACCTTTTCAGCAGTAGGGCTTGGATTTCATAAGCCCTTTTAAAATATCTTATGAGCACTTTTTTTTTAATCATAAGGCTTTTCAAATCATAAAGGAAAAATTACATGATAGTATGATACCTCTTGAAACCTTTTAAAAAAAAAATATTGACTTTTCACCTTATGGCTTCGATTTCCTCTTCACGATGAATGAACCATGGACTAGAATGGAACGTGGTTGGCTTGCTTTTGCATGATTGTCCTTGGTGTTCGAGACGAAGCTTTGGCTCCAGGCCCCTCGCTCGTGGGTTGGAATGCCGTCAGCGCTCTTCTGGACCAAGGTCAGTCTTTCTTTCGAGCCGACGGAAGGAACTGGACATTGCTGCTGCGGTCTTTTACGAAATTCTTCAAACTTACTTCTTGACTTTTCAATGAAATCGTTGCCCCAACCCGCTGCGGTCCTTTACGAAGGAACTGGACGAATTTTGCTCCCTTAACGTTCTGTGGGATGAGCAAAGGTCGCGTTTTAACTCTTCTGTCGACCTTGAGGGTCAGCGTTAGTGCTCTAACGCACTGTCCATCACAAGTAACCCGCGCCAATTGAAAATCGATGCAAATAAACTTGATTAACCCGCTTTTTCATCTGACTGCTCAGCGTTAGTGGTGTTACTGAGGTACTGGTTTGACTAATAGAAAGCGTTAATCTTTAAAACAAATTCTTCAAGGCAAACTTTGCAGCGACTTTCGTCTCACAACTGCTTCACTTTGCTACAGTCTCTGTAGTGAATTTTTTTCTTTTCTGGTGAATACACATATTTATGAAATGTTGCTCTCAACGAGTTTTACGCTCAGGTTGTTGCTATCTCATGGAGTCTTCACTTAACTGCTTTACTTTGCTACAATCTCTGTAGTGAATTTTTTCCTTTTCTTGTGAATACACATATTTTTGAAATTTTGCTCTAAACGAGTCTTACGCTCAGGTTGTTGCTCTCATGGAGTCCAATGCAAACACGTTTCTCTCTGCTGCTCTCAAGGAATCTTATACACAATGACAAAAAATGGAGTAGAGGAGTTGCTTTTTTCAGTATTACAACTCACTTCAGCAAAGTTAAAATTCTTGGAGAGACCGTTTTGACACCTAACAGGTAGCTGGAATTAGATTCTCCAGCAGACTAATATCAGACTAATATCTGATTTTTTAAAAAAAATTATACAAATTTAACCAAAAAAAACAAACAAACAAAAAAACCTATATTCAAGATAATCTTTATGTAGCATTGGTAGAAAACGCCCGATCAAACCTGAGATCCAAAAGCAGTTCGAATTGGCCAGGAGTTTTACATCATATTTTAATAAAAGATAGGAAAACATATTAGATTCTAAGAAGCAGTCTTTGTTTTTGATGTTTCTAATGCCCTAATATAATTTAACTTTAGGTTAGGTTTTAAAAGGTGCTTGCATTAGCTATAGGTCAATAAGTCTAAGAAGTTTTGACTTGTTTGCAGGTTTTATTATTGTGAGTCAAATGTTTCACATTTTCGGGTAATAATCGAATAGGTTGATGATAGAGTCGCTAAATTTTGAAATTGGTAACGAAAAAATATTTTGGTTATATGAATAATAATAGAGGTATCAAAAAAATTGGTTTTAGGATTTATTTCATAAAAATTAATAAATTATTGTTTATACATGTTCAACTTTAATAAAAGTTATATACAATAAAATTTTAAAATAAAATATAATATCCTATTATAATGTGGACATATAGGTTTTTCTTTTAGTGTGCTTATCATATATTTACACATACTCAAAGCTGACCAGATGATACACTTATACTATAGAATGAAATTTCCGAAGCCGAAAATGTTATAATGGTTTTGGAATGAAGTTTTATTTATATATTCATGCCATAGTAATGAAGATGACCAATAATATAATGGCCGATAAGTAAGCTTTATGTTGTGGGGGAGTTACGGTTACCAACATTGTTGTTCAAGAAAATAAATAAATTTATTTCCGGATAAAATATATTGAAAAGGAAATGATTCGAAGTTATAAAATAAAACTTGAATATTTAAATAATCTACTTAATCCCAAAATAATTTAAAACTATAAAGTAAACCTTGAATATTTAAATAATCTACTCAATCCCAAATAGTTCACATTCTATTTAAATAATCTATTTAATAGAATGAATTCTGGTATCAATGAATTCACATTCAAACAACATAATAACATATATACTACCTTGAGATTAGACATCAAATAAACTCATCCATACAATCATTTTGGTAAACTAAATATTCAGGGTTCACTAATATTCATTAAAACAAAATGCTTTTACAAATAGAAACAATGCATCATTTATATATAGAGTTAAATCTTATTCGAACCTTTGATTGAATATTTAGAATATGATTTTTTTTAAATTAATGTTTAAATATTTTATAATTTGGTAAACGGTAAGATATACTTATCTATAAAATATATTGTTATATAACTAAAATATGCATATTTAAAAAACATATAAATAGTATATATTTAAATTTAAATTCTATTTTGGTAGATTTTTGGTGGGTCTAGGCTATGAGAATTAATTTTAAAAAATTCCAATTAAATAAAAACTTATTTCTTAGAAAAAATTATTTTCTTAAAAAATTTTAATTTTAGTATCTTCTAAAAACTTGATTCCTTTGTACTTGCACCTGCAAACAGTATAAAATTTTCCCATCTGGATTGTCATGGTATACATACCCTCATACTTATCATTGCAAAGAAATAAGTATAAAGAAAAATAATACTTTTGAAGAAAATTTAAAGACATTGCATGGATAAATTGAACTACATTGTTGAAATAAATATATATATATATTTTGGCAATCTATGTAAACAAATGTACGCTTCATTTCTCTTTACTTTTGCTATTTTTTAAATCGAAGAGAGCTAATTTATTACCAACTAATGGTGTTATTAACCATGTTGATTTTAGAAACTGGGAAAATAAAGTATATCTCATTTTTATACTAGATAAGCATTTCATGATAATTTAAGTATATGAAGAAGTATAAAAAATTATTCTATCTAATTATATAAAATTAAAGATAGGGCAACTATTATCCATTTGTTTATTTATAATTTTATTAATAAAATAAGAAAATAAAAATTAAGGTGAATAAGTATTATGGAATTGTGTGTTTATAAAAAAATAGTAGAATTATAATATGAATAGAATAAACAAATGATATATAATAATTAGTATTTTTTGTTTAGTTTAAATATAATTTAATTAAACTAAAAAATAATAAAGACAAAAATTTCATCACAAAAAGAACCAATATAACTATTGGATGACTTGCTATCCCTATTTAACATGCAACCATGATTTGATTGTTCAACTCCTCTTGACAATGAACCACACTTGAAACGTGTCGACAATGTAAATTATAATGTGATTTTCACTGAAAACTCTTCTCATAAACCTAATACAGATAACAAAAAACTTAATCTATCAAAAACACTTTATTATTAAATATCAATCACAAAATAATTATAAATTAAAAAGTAACAATTTCAATTCTATTTATATATAACCTTATTTTTTCCTAATTAACATGAGTCTTCTCTGTCATAATTAGGCTTAACACAGAAATGTGACACCATCAAACCATGTTTATAATATCTTTCATAAAAACCAAAACACACTTGGTTGACTAATTAATATATCCCATGTGTTCAAAGTTCCAAAAAGTATTACTCAATATATTCATTCTTTAATTTTCAATTACATAAATATAAGAGTAAAACTTTGACATATATCATTAATGTATCCCATGTGTTCAAAGTTCCAAAAAGTATTACTCAATATATTCATTCTTTAATTTTCAATTACATAAATATACGAGTAACGTTCAAATCAAACTTTGACCTATATCATTAATGTTTATATCAAGCTTTGACACAAATCTTTATATCAAAATTTCCCATAGTATAAATAATTACAAATATATATTGATTAGTAAATATATTAAAAATTACATTAATTATAAAATAATAATAATTTATATATAGTATTGTATTGAAAATATTATGTATACATGAATTAAAATTTATTTTTTATATTATATGATAAATTTTACATTTCTATTTTGAAATATTTTTTTGTTAAATTAGTTAGAAAAGTCCTAATAGGTGATTAATGTAATGTTTCCAAAAGATTTATAGAGAAAAAGACAAACCGTAAACTACCAAAAAAAACCAGATTTATGGAGAGGAAAGACTATAAACTTCCAAAAGGTTTACATAGAGATTAGACATCCAAGAAGCAACAATCCGTAACCAAAAGATTTATATATAATTATTTGTCGAGGTGCTCATTCGTCAAGATTGAAAAAAAAAAAAATTAAAATGTTGTTAAATAAAATAAAATTATATAGCCTTTATTTCCATGAAATTATCAGGGATTTCTTACGGTGTCATGAGACGTCATCATAGAAATTTTATGACTTGAATAAAATGTGAATCTTCTTGTTTTGTAATGTTATATTATATCCTTTTAGCCATTATATTTAACCCTATAAAGAAAAATTATAAAGGATTTGAAACTATACAGGTTGTGATTCAATTTTAATACGGATGATTTGTCCATTGGTCGTGTTTTATATGGTTCGCCCATCCGATTATAAGTTTATTTATATGATATTTTCTCTTTCCCATAATTAGTAATTTGTTTTTTCTAAGCAGACGTGTTGAGTTACTCTCTACTCTTCTAGATAATTAGCTCGTTAGTCAAATTTAACTTGTTGCTCTACCGTAGTATTGTTGCCTCCGAGTTTTAATAGAATTTTTCGTAACCGGTCACCCATAAATGTGTTGTGAGTGTTACTTCAACCAAAGTAGCTTCCTCATTACTTCGTCATGTCTCTTGTTTTTACAAAGAATGTAAGGTTGAAGCGTCCTTGTTGGCAGCAGCGAACTTCACCAAAAGAGGATGTGGAAAATGAGTTCAAGCAAATTGGGATCCTCATTAATTTTGCATGGGTGATGTTTTTGCTATAGAGGATGCACATGATAGGGCCTTGCCATAATGAAACAAGTATAAAATTCTTTAACATATATATAGAAATATATTCACAATTATTGAATAATTTATTAATAAATAAAATATTTAGATGAGAATATTTGTCTTAATTATTAGTTATCTATTTGTTGGTTTGCATGTCACTGCTGATTCAAATTGTGCATTGTGCAATTTCAATTCTCCGCATGCCTCGGTGGACTATGCATTGTGTAGTTCCAGTAGTTAGTCAGCTTCCCAACAGCCACCGATGTGCCTTGTGTAGTTTTGGCAGTCAGTCTCGTAGCCTCCCAGTGGAAATTGTGCAATCTTCATAGACAGTCACACAAATATGCTGCATGTCAGTCCTTCGATTCGTTTTGGTTTTTGAGGTATCAATGGTGTTCTTCTAACTATCAGCAGCACAAGTATAATGGATTTTAGGAGAACAGAGTCAAAACCATCATTGGGAGCCGCAACTGGGGATGCAGTCGATTAAGTGTCTATGAACTTGCCTATCTATGAAGACATCAGGTTGTTCATGGACTCACAATTGCATCGCAATGAGCAACACCATCAACAACAATAGAAGGTAGCAAACCTATATTTGAAAAATGAACGGGGAAGGTTGTTGATAGTGCAAAGGTGGAGCAAAGTTGCATTTTCAAGCAGATCCACTTATGATGAAAGAAGCATTTGAGACTGAGGCTATGAGGCAATGGCGTGACAAGAGGATCATGTGAAGGCAAAGAGAGAAACAGAGAAGGAGTTGCAGGTGCTGAAGCAGCAACTCAAGGGAGAACAAGAGCTGCACAGATGAGAGAAAGAGTTGTAGTAGGAGCAGGTACGATAGGAGGTACAACATGCAGAGACTTCCCATACAAGCTATAGACCCATCTCAACAGCTGGCATGAAGTAGACAGCGTGAGAAGTGTCATCGATTTCATGCAAGGGAGTTCAAGAGAATAGATGTCATTATGCGCACGCATGCGATCCCACCCATTGGCACATTCACAAAGGTGAAGACAAGAAGAAAGTTTGAATACAGCGAAACATGTATTTCGACAAGTTGACGTGCATGGTCACCAAAAAACACTTGGAGATCAGCACATAAATTGTGCATCAGTATGATGCTAGTCCAACTGCACTTAAGACGATGATGTGCATGTTATCAAACGATTTGGACAAAGGAGCCATATCAGTGTACCCAGATGCAACAAAGGCAAGAGTTCGCTTTTAGCAGGATGTCACCATTGAGCACGCGCATACACCATCAGGAATATTCAAGCTTGGCATTAGCTCGCCACCATCGATCAACGTGAGGATGTCGAAGAGTTGGTCTTCCCACCACTGTCTGAGTCTTAGTGATAGCCTGCATGGCTCGTTTAAGCCTATTTTGTCTCACATGGCATACGCAGATTATATGTAACATCTTGTAAAGTGAAAGTCCAAGTGTTGATAGTTGAATGTAACAATCATGTAGTAGGTGAAGAGTGAGAAAGTAGAATGCCAAAGGGTCACCCCACCCTTTTTTATTGATAGAACCTCATAACTCATTGTAAAGGATTTTGGGTAGCCAAGCTTCCTATATGAGTATCTTAGGGAAAACATGGAGAGTATTCTAACGAGCCTTCACTTCTCTACAATGGAGAGCTAATACATCTCTTTGCAGGAGCAAGCAGTAGTCACTGTAACGTTCCATTATCAGGACTAGTGGTTGGTCATGGTTGTATTGTATGATTGGAACTTTCACTTCTTAATATAACAGATCTAACACATTTCATGCATATGTTATTGTATTATAATTAAGTTGGTTACTCTAATGATATATGTATCTGTTTGCTTACGTGTCTATGTATAGACTCTTTATGTATATGTACGTATGAATCTTACTGAGATATGTTGTTGGTTTAACAATCACTTTGGATTGTTGGTTCACATTCCTTCTAGTTTGTCATGTATCTTTGCTCGTGTGTTCTCTTCCAAGCTGCGTCTTTACAAAGTTTTCCAAGGGGTGCACTCATTCCACCTTCCATGAGTTAGAACCATTCATCCACCTTCCTTAGCTTGTTGCACATGTCACGCCCTTGCTACCAACAAGGAAATCTTGCTTACCTCTGCACGCAACCGTGGTCATACTGTATGACCAACTGCTAGGACTCCTACACCAAATGGTTTGAGGTCTAGTAGGGACTTTCTACCGGGGAGATCCCTTGACATGTTGGCGAGTCCAACACTGTCAACACAACCTTTCAGCTTCAAATTCTCTTCTAGCACAATGACCTGTCACCTGTGGCATTTGACATTATCAATTGCAGTTTGTTCTCTACAATCAGTATATGCTTCAATAATATCTAGAGGGGCATCTTGAATTAAAGTTTTGATGCATAAAAATATAACAATTACAACCATTCACCGAAGCCTTTCAATATTTATTTTCACGAATAGAGGTTAACTTACATATAGATGGTAACTTTGCTTATTGGGTATTTCCCACACTTTTGAAAACTTCACACTATTTCACATTCCATGTTCCAAATAGGCTTCTTGATATAATTATTCAGTGCAATGGACCTACGAGCCTATGACTACAGAAATGGGGACAACTCCAAATTTAAACGATCCCATGAAAATGACTTAACTTGGTGGATTTCCTTTGTAGCATGCAACTCCTATACATAGTGATGATCTCTCTATCGCACTGATTATCTCCAACAAACATTAATTATCTTTGGTCATTACTTCCTTTCTCTATACAACATTGTGATCTTCAACCAAATAGTGGTTCTGATACCAAAATATGATGCATAGGCTAGGGTGACTACCATAATAAAATTCATAATAGACTCTAAAAAATATACATTGAAATATACTTCACAATTGATGAATAATTCATTAATAGATCAAATATTTACATGAGAATTCTTTTCCTAATCATTGACCACTCATTTCTCACTCTTGTTCATTTACATGCGTCATGAATTTACCTAGATTTAAACGAGTTGATCTAAACCCAAAGTAGGTTCTAGATCCTAAACGAACTCCTACAATATCTCTTATCATTCATATAAAAATCCTTTTTTCCTGAATAACCATATTACACTTCTTGATTTTATCTAAAATTCCATCATTTATAATAAGTTAAGATATTTCATGATTAAACCTAAAGTATTTTTTTGATTCTATTTAAATTTTTATTTTCACTCTAACGAAAATCATGGATAAAACTTTGCAAATAGTCAATGCACGACAACGTTATCGTCGCATCTGAATATTATTGTAACATTTAGCAATGTATATATATCATCCCATGACCAAAAATAAGTGTGGAAGTAATGGGGAAGCCATCACGATGAACATGGCCGTAAAAATCTTATTACATTTCCTCAACGTGATGCATACCCATATTTTTGTACGTACACACATATGAATAGATTATTGTTTTCTTTGTCATCCTCAAACGTTCTCTGCTGTAGATTGCATTACTAATATGCATCTCCAGCTTAACATCTCGTTCACAACCTTAGCATCTCTTTCACATTATTGCATCACTAATATGCATTTCCACTTTATCATCTCCTTCACATGTGCAACATTTTTAGCAACATTTGTGTTGTATATTTTTTTATTTGTTATTTAAGAAAATGTTTTTTTTTTATCATTTATAAGCAAATCAATATTTAGACAATTATGTTAGTAATTTATATATATATATATATATATATAATATATAATTATTAGTCATTTGCGGTAATTATCTTTTGCAATTCCACTATTACACATCATTCTCCACAAATAATTTATTTTTGTAATATATGTTGCTTCATTAAGTATTTCCTTTCCATCATTTCTTCTCTTTCTCTTATTTAGGTTAGCTTATTTGATAATCTATTAAAATATTTAATGTTGTAAAATAAAACTCTCAAATACACACTTTCAATATTATTCCTATTGACACAAAATATAAGCATCAAACTTACACCACATTTACTTGCAAATTTATTCATCTCTTCTAATGCCCGCCCTATTTAAGCAGAATTTTGTTTTCCTTCAATGTCTCATTATTTCCTAGGTATACTGATCATCATGTCTGCAACTATTTCTTACTTCTCATATTGTTGTAATTTGCAGTGATACCACTTGATGTAAGATGGACTGTAATTATGTTGACTCAACAAAAGCTATGATATCACTTGACATACTACATTCGCTCTTTTTTTATTAATATGTGGGGTCCTATCCCTTAAACTAAAAGAACACCTCTATATTTGCTTTCTACTTGAGTCAATGATCCAAATCACATATATGGTGGATAAGGGTTTCTATAAACAAAAGTAAAGACCCTTCCAAATAGATATTACTTCTAAATAAAAATTTTACATAATTAATAAGTTATTACCATCTTTTTTTATTATATTTTCCCTATGATTTCCCCATAAATTTTGAAGTGATAATATTATTCTACAAAATAATCTCCTCCTTTGGTCTAGCCAAGACTAGGCATTGCTATCCTATCCTTGCATGGGCTAAAGGTGAGGGATTTCACTAGAGTTAGAAGCCATTTTAGGAAACCTCAGTATAACTTCTTTTTATACATAAGATACCTAATCCTATTCTTGTTTCTAATGAGGAAAGACTTGATTCAAGTAAGGATAAAGTCAAGAGTATTTGCTTTAATCTTAAGATTGTAGGTTAAAAACTGTGTTTGTTTCTATTCAAATTTCCTCTACAATTCGCCAAACTTTTTATCCATATAAAATAGTAAGAATAAGTAAAATATCTAAGAGATAAAAAATAAAGAATGTTTAATTTATAATTTGATCTCTTATTACTGATAAATTAATTATAAAATTTGATTAGCTAATTTAGAACTACATATTTTTAAATTAAAATTTTAAAATTACTTATTTTGTATTCATTATAAAAATCAAACAGAGTATTCTTTTATTTAAAATATATATACTATTAAATATATATATATATATATATAATATATAACAATTAAATTCGTATATCTAATTGTATTATCACTTAATCTTGTTGTTTGCAATAACATTCCTACTATTTAAAACCCGTAATTCATTCATTGATATAAATTAAATTACAACCTCAATTCTTAACCTTAAAAACAACTATAAAATTTTAACTGGAAAAAACCATACACTACAAATCTTCCAACCAAACAGCAAAAAAAACAACTCAACTAAAATATGTAATACAGTGACAATCTTTTTGCAGAATTTGTCTATAGATGAGACAAGGTAGGGCCCATAACCACCCCACCTGTAACACAGTGACAATCTTTTTGCAGAATTTGTCTGTAGATGAGACAAGGTAGGGCCCATAACCACCTCACCTTGTCTCACATCAGAGCCACCCATTCTCTCTTTAACACGCTTCCCTCGTCTCGTTTTTCTCTTCTGGTATCTTTGCTTCTTTTACTTTCATGCCATTTTGCGCCACCGAAAGCTCCATTATGCTTTTCCCCTCGTCTTTCTTAATCGTGCCTCTACGAGGTCTCTTCGAGATCCTTTCATTGTCGGGAGGTTTCCTGCGGCCGCCAGCTCCTCTCGAGCGGTCCTGCCTTACTATTCAGAAGTGAGGATTACCCGAATTCAGATTCAGATTCAGAAGAGAGAATGACCGGAATGGATAGATCGTTTCCAGTGCTTAAAAGGATTGTATTAGGCTTTTGTAGAGAACAGAGAAATAGAAGTTACTATAACAACCGCTGTAATTATCTTAGACTCTGTCGTCGCTTACATAGATGGTTATATATATGTAATCCAAGATTCAGAGACAATAGAAAACGATTCATGTTTATGTATATATTGACATGAGGCTGTGGTTGTGTATATTAAATAGCTTGAGATTGCATAATAATTTCTTCAAATATTAATGAAACCAAAACTAAGATCTCACAATTAATTTGAATCTTGGAAATGCCATCGAGTTTTAGACCATATTCTCTAGGACAAGCGAGAGGAAGACTATTATATGCTCAGATGTATTATTTTTCTTTACACTGCCATAAAATAATTTAATTTTATGTGTAAAGGGTCTTAGCAATTATTTTAGTCAATAAAATTGAAAAACTTTCAGGTAAAGGAAGAATAATCTATTTTTAAATTAATAATAAATTTACAATTTTATACTAGATTAATAACAATTTTACAAATTATCAAATTGTTATTTAGAGCATCGTTCAACTTTATTCATGATAAGATGTGGATATTAAGTTTATATATACTAAGAATTAATGTTAGAATAAAGAAGTATAGTGTCCCATCATAATATCAAAATCCAAGATTCTCTTTGATTGTGCTCATCATATGGATTATTAAAGTTAGATTTAAAGTTGATCTACTTGTATCATAATATTGTGGTTTCCCAATTGAGGTTTTTTGTTTTATATCTTTTAATTTTCCAAATTATCAAATTATTATTTAGAGGCATCGTTCAACTTTATTCATAATAAGATGTGGATATTAAGTTTATATATACTAAGAATTAATGTCAGAATAAAGAAGTATAGTGTCCCATCATAATATCAAAATCCAAGATTCTCTTTGATTGTGCTCATCATATGGATTATTAAAGTTAAATTTAAAGTTGATCTACTTGTATCATAATATTGTGGTTTCCCATTGAGGTTTTTGTTATATATCCTTTTCATAGTGTGTGGAAAGGTCTAATCAAAACTTCCAATGGAATGTTAGTGGAAAAGTGAACCCTACCAATAATGTTCAAGGGAATGTTAGTGCAGAAGTGAACCTTATTCTTCAATGTGCTAGAAAGGAGTTGCATAACTTTTTTGGTAAGAAAGTTCGATTAATTTAGAAAATTTATGACAATTACAAATAACTATATTAATTTATAAGAAAAAATAGTTAATATTGTTTTAGATTATTAAAAAAATAATTAATACTACTTTAGGTGATTAAATCTCTCAATAACAATCTAGAATTTAGGATTGTATTTGTGAAACCGTCAAATACTTTTAGGGTAATAATTGTTATAATATACTAAGGATGAAAGAGAGCTTATCCCAACTTTAAATTGCTACTAGAGTTCAAGGCTATTGATATTATTTGAAGGCCAAATAAATACTAAGAAGGAAAATTTGTACACCAACTATTGACTTCTCAATTTCAATCTATAATCCAAAGAAATCACAAACCAAAAGGTTAATGTAAAATGGAAAAGAAAATTGGAACATAAAAAGTAAGAAGAAACATACACTATATGCTAGGACTACTATTATTCATGAAAATAATTAATATTGCAAACACTAATGTTCAATGAGAAAATAAAATAAGATAAAGTTTCAACAAAAAAATTTATATTGGAAAAAATGATCCAAAACTATGAAGTAAACTTTCAATCCTTAAATAGTTTTACCAATACCAAAAAACACATATATTGTATTCTTTTTTGAAAGTTAATAATTTTATTGATAAATTTACTAGGAACAATTTCTACTAACAAAAATATCTACTTTGGAAATAGAGATCAAGTAAGCTCATCTCCAGAATTATTAATATTCATTAAAATAAAAATAAAATTACATTAAAGGAAAACTCAAATGAAATATAAAACACTTAAAAATATTGAAAATTTAGAAAATTTAGAAGAAAATAATGGTAGAAGATCCAAAAATAATAATAAGATACAATGATATGAGATATTTCGGGTAATTGTGATTATAACATGTTCATTTATTACTTAGATTTATTTTTGAAATACAATTCTATTTAACTTTGAAAAACTAATACGATAAACATAAAAAGCATGTATCTCTACATAAAACTAAACTATAATACTAAAATTTCTATAAACCCCTATGGGAAGATTAACAATGTTTTTGAAATCTTTTATGGGGTATAATGGGTATAAATTGTGGTCACTAGTTTAAATTACAAGGTAATGATATATCTCTGAAAAACTTCAGTTAAATAAAGAAAAACAATTTGTTGCCCATAAAACCGCTTTCGTATAAATAACCTTGAGTCTAGGCTCTTGTTTTCCATGAATCTAAATCCACACTTACACTAGTGAACAATATAAAATCTTCACAAGCTTAAGGTTAGATATTGTGAGGGTACACTTACCTTCACACCTATCAATAGACAGGAAACTGGAAACTGATAGTACTCACCCTTCAAATTTTTCATAGAAACAATATTAGTGTTAATTTTATTTCCATAATGATAACGTAGTATCAGCTATTTGAAGAAAAATTCAACGCGCTATAATGGATTGTTTAAAATACAACGTCGCCATATACTTTTGTTGCAATTTATGTAGAAAAATGTTGATTTCATTCATGTTTGATTTAAGATGTCTGAAACACATAATTCATTAGCCATTAATGGTGTGACTAACTTACTAGATTTAGAATTGAGAAAAATAAAGTGTATTCTACTTTCGTATTATAGAAGAATTTCATAATATTTTACTACATGAACAAGCATACAAATTATTTCCTCTCATTTTATAGAAGTAAAGATATGCCAATTCCTATCAATGCGTTTCTCTACAGTTTTATTAGTAAACCAAAAAAGTGAAAGGCTACGATCAATAATAATTATTGTGACATTATATGTTATTAAAACGTTAATAAAGATATATATAATATCTTTGGATAATAAAAAAATCTAATAGAACCAATTTCTTTCCTGAAATAGGTTTCCAAATTCAAAAATATTTAATATTCTAGAGAGTGCATTATCATTTTATAAAATCAAATGTCGACGAGTTAGCTGACCACTATGCATCTGGAATTAGTTCAGCATTGTGCATTGGATATTATATAAGCTTATTAAAAAAATATCAATATCAAGTTTACATGAGAAATAAATTCCGATCTCTTAAAGTAGATAAATTGTAAATTTTTCACAAGTTTTGAATATCATGCTTAAGTTCTATAAAATATTGTTGTGGCAAATAAAATGGTAGCTAATGTGAGCTTAAACTTTTAATAAATATGTAAAGAGGGAGATTTAATGGTTAATACATACAGAGTGAATTGATAAGAATTAGAAATGGGAAGAGTAGATATAATAGATAAATTATAAAAAGAAAACCATATATTTCTTTTCAAAAATCTAAATACTACAAACATAATGTTTATGAGATCTAATATATTAAAAATTAGGATATTGTTTATTAAGAAAATGATGTAGGAGTATAGATCAATTTTCTGAAAAAAATAACAAGAATGACTTTTGGCGAAAATGAGAAAAGTGTGTGAAAAGGAAAGGGATTTGTTAAAAAGCTTGAAAAATCAGATCTATGAGAGATCTTAGGGATTATGTTGATATTTTGAAAACTATCATGTTGAGAGCTTTGTAGAGAGGATCATGTTGAGAGCTTTGTGGAGAGGATCACATTGACAGCTTCATGGAGAATATTATGGATCTTTAAATGATCCATGATATTGCAATTTCCTCTATAAATTGTAACCTTTCGGAATTGAAAAGAGGCATCCATTAGCATGAAGATATGGCTAGTCAAAGTGCCTAGAGATTCTATGCAATAGTTTAGTGGGTTTAATTAATGAAATTTTATTTTTATTTTATGCAATTCTATGTGTGTGCATGGTGATTTAATGTGTTGATGGCTTAATGCATAGATCTCTTGACTTTGTTTGACGGATTAATGTTACATGTAGACTAGAGGGTTCTTCACTTTCTAGTGGAAGCAAGGATGATTTTATTTTGTGGGCTCATAATCCATAGGTCCTAGGATCAATACCATAAGAAAACTTGAAATGATAGACCCCCATAAATCAATTTCATCAAGTGGTATAACAACAAAAAATATTACTCTATGTAATCCGAATCAAAAGTAGTAGAAGAAGGTACAAGTGATTGAAGATATGGTAAGATATTTTTATCTATCTGTAGATGACAACAAAGGAAGGTGAGAAGACTTAAAACATCCTAGAGCAAGCAGTTCTTGAAGGGCTCTAGAGAAGAGAACTAGGAAGATGCCAAAATCCCAAACTTAGGAGAAAGTTTGGTGTGGTGTCGTGTAGTGAGGTAAAGATTTGTTATTGTAGGGGAAGGTTGTAGCTCATGAGTTGAAGCTTTTATGAGAAGACTAGATGCATATGACCTCGTCATAATTTTTTGTACCTTGGGAGTCAGATGTAGGAGCATCGACCGATCCCCTGAAAAAATTAACAAGAATGACTTATGGAAGGTGAAAATGCAAAAACTCATCAAAAGCAAACGGATTTGTTAAAAAGCTTGAAAATAATATCTACAAGGGATCTTAGGAATTATGTTGAGAGCTTTGTGAACAGGATCATGTTGAGAGCTTTGCTGATAGGATCATGTTGACAACATTATGGAAAATATCATGGATCTTGAAATGATCCATAATATCGTAATTTTCTCTATAAACTGTATCCTTTGGACATTGAAAACAGGTGGCCATTAGAATGAAGATCTAGGTAGCCAAGGTGCTGGTAGATTCTATGTAATATTTTAGTGCGTTTAATTAATGAAATTTGATTTCTACTCTATGTAATTCTATCTGCGTGTAACACCCTCCTCCCACATTTACCCAAGTAACTAACCAACTGGGTAAACATGAGACAAGCAACTACTATGATTGGATTTGATCTCTTATGTGACCTTAATGAAGTGGAATCCAGAAATATCACACACAATCATCCAACATCAGCTTCAAAATACTCAGGAGATAAATTAACCACTTAGACAGTCTGTCCCTAAGTCCCACTTTTGTGCTAGCAACCTCGGAATTTAAGCCACTTTTTTAGGGCCATAGCCCAGTTAACATCCCAGAATGGAGTGATAGCTTAGTATTAGTAAAAATATAAGGAAACGATGATGAAAAATCAATAAGTTAAACAAGGCCTTAACTAGACACGTATTAGCCATGACAAGAATTTTGTCAAACATATCATCAACATGTAACCTATAGGTATCAATAACAAAATTAAGTGTAGGGATCTCATGGTTATCTCAGAATCGCTATGAACCATTGTTCCCTCATGTCATTTGTTTCATTATCATCTATTAGGCCTTAGATACATTATCCATTCATTTACGAGTAAAAGAATGCCGAGAGCCATACATAGTTGTTGTCATAAAACATACATATATCCAGCATAATAGGGACAGAAATAGCATAAACATATCAGCTATAAAATCCACATATACATCAATACATTTTACATATGAAAATAAATGAGATCAATTTCTCATTAATGAATCCAATAAACCAACTGGAGATAGGACTACCACATTCCACCCAACCATATATTAGCTAAGCCAAGTCTCTCTTCAGCCAGTCAACCCCGTGCCGTATTCGAAACATGAACAGAACACACCAAAACCAAAACCACCAACAATCATGGATGCCATCGGAGTTCTTCACCTACAACATGAGGAATTTGAGTGCCTCCTAGTCTCTCAGGCTTTATCACAATCCATAGTATGATCCATGGATCACTATGCCCTACAACAACACATACTCTCCAATATTTACCATGCATCCCATCCTGGGACTACTAGGCCCAATAGAGAGAACCTCAACCTCTTGGCTTTACCATATATCCCGTCATTCATTGGCAACGATCCTAGGCCCACCTAGGCACACAATCCCGCTTTACCACAACCCATAGTCCAATTCAGGCGTTACTAGGCTAGTGGCTTTACTGTGATCCATATTCTGGTTCAAGGACCACTAGGCCATGTGTTTGTTAGTTCAGAGATCCACCCCACTCATCTTCGAATCCATCTGGTCATCCCACGCTAACCGAATATAAGAAACCAATCTCATCAAAGCTATCACAAAATGAAAAGGATAGGCTGAAGAATATTGTCACACCTAATAAAACCCATGCCATGATAGAAATGAACCACATGCAATCCAATTCATGTCAAATCTAGCAAGGAAAATACACATGCAAGCTGATACATGTAATGAATCCTGCTATAGTTGCCTGATCTTGCCTTCCCCTACCTGATCTTTACTTCCTCTTTCCTTCTTTGTCTTTCTTTCTCCAATTCCAAAGAGCTCAAAGAAACTCTAAGTGTCCAAGAGTGAGAGAGGGAGAGAGAATAATGAGAGAGCTGTAAAACTCAGCTGGAGAAAAATTACCAACTGATCCTCAGAAGCCTTTTTATGAATGAGGCCTCTATTTTCTTCATTTTCCATTATTTTCCTTCATTTCCCCCTCACATGCAACATGTCACCTTTCACCACCTTTTTCTCCTAATTTCATTTTTTTCATAAATAATTGTGTCAAAAATGTCATTTTTCCTTTCCAAAGCCTTAACCATTTCCTTTTCCAATTTCCTTAGCCATAAACAACCAAATGAACACCCCCTAGGATGTCTTGCTCAAAATTCAACTTGGAATAGGTGTCCCGTCAACCGTGGTTATTATTTTTATCTTTTATTACATGGAATTTTCACAAGGGTCATTATAGACCTCCCCCCCTTGGGGGACACCATCCTCAGTGTTCAATCACAGATATAGCTCAGCAACCCGTTGAAAGAAGATATACTGCTCATGGATTTGTATAACATAGCTCATTAAGGTATTTAAAATGACCATCCTACTAAGTGCTGACCCACTTAGAGGAGTCTTATAAGTTAGCTCATGATGAGATTTACATCCATATACATATGTACATATAGAAACATCACCAAAAATATATACCAAATCATATACCAAAACACCATATCAAAGAATATACCCAAAACACTATATGAAATCATATACCGAAAACACCATATCAAAGAATATACTAAAGCACCATATCAAAGACGCTTTGACTCATCTGGTGGACAAAGAAGGATACATAGTCCACATCTCATCTGCCATCCCCCATGTAGCTTCATCGGGCCCAAAGTGCTTCCATTGCACTTTAACTTGCTCGATGGCTTGGTTTTAGTGTTTGATCACCTTTTTCTACAACATACAATGAGCCTCCAGCTTGAATTTTCCATCTTGTTACACTTGCAATATAGACCAATCAATCATATGATCAACATCCTTAAGATACTTCTTAAGCAAGGATAAATCAAAAACATCATTGAATTTCATTATCAGAGGAAATGCAAGTCAGTAGTCTACTAGCCCAATCCTCTCAATCATACTGAAGGGTCCAAAAAACTGTGGTGCTAGCTTGGCACATGATATAATCCGCAAGGATCTCTTCTTCGATTTGATGCACAAGTACGCATGTTCCCCAACCTACAACTACTTGAACAACCTGTTCCTATCTGCATAAATCTTCTGCATATCTTGTTGTTCCCTTAGATTCTTATTAATCACCTAAATTTATTGTCCCATGTATACCAACATATATCATCTAATCAATACCATGCTAATTGGATCACTCCAACTAATAGGAGTGTTACAACTCCGCCCACACAATGCCTCAAAAGGACTCATCCTCAATCACTCCTGATAACTATTTTTGAATGTGAACCCTACCAAGGGGAGATACTCTTCCCACTTTTACTGCTTTTGCATCACATACATCCTAAGCATGTCCTCCAACATCATGTTGACCCTCTCTGTCTATCCATTTGTCTGTGGATGATATGTTCTATAGAAGGCTAATTATGTGCCCAAACCTGCAAAAAACTCCTTCCATAACTTGGAAGTGAGCTTTTCATCCCTATCTAACCTAATTTTCTTTGGAACACCATGCAGTCTAACCACATCTATGATGAATACCTGTGCCACATCACTAGCTGAGAATATAGACTCCACTAGAATGAAGTGTGAAACCTTTGTTAACCTATCCATAATTACCATGATGCAATCATGTTGTTTCAATGTCTTTGGAAAACCTCTAATGAAATACATGGAAATGACCTCCCATTTCCATTCTAGAATCGTAATGAGCTATATGAGTTCACCTAAATGTTTACACTCTGATTTCACTTGCTGACAATCAAAACACCTCGACACAAACTCTGCCATATCCCTCTCCATATTCAGCCAATAATAATATCTCTTCACTTCTATAAGTGTCTTTTGAAACCTAGGTCACTTGAATAAGGTTTTGCATGAAACTCCCTTAATATCACCATCTTGAGATTATTGTTATCCAATACATATATCCTGTCTCAGATTCTAACCAATCTTGCATCTGTTGTAAGATAATAATCCATACCTTGTGCACCTCCACCTGTACCTGTACTGCCACTTGTACCTGTACAAATACATATATCTATACCTGTACATTTAATATCACATTTACATGTACCAGCACCATGCTACAACCTATGAACGATCTCCATATACCTGACATCTTGCTTACCTACCTCCAAGATCTTATCATGGAATTCTGTCCCATAGGAGCTCATAGCTTCCAAGTGATTTACTTGTACCCATCTGCAGAGAGCATCTGCAACCCTTTTCTCTTTACCTTGCGCCAACCATTTAGCTTGCTTGGCATTCAAATTTGGTTGGTTAAGCAAATACCTCAACCCAATGTGATCACTCATAAGTAAAAACCTCTTTCCAAGAATATAGTGTCTCCACATATTCAATGCATGTATGATCAATGCTAACTCAAGATCATGTTTCGGACAATTATTCTCATGCTTATTTAGTTTTCAAGACTCATAGCATACCACCTATCCATCACGCATAAGGACTCCACCAATCTCTCTCTTGCAAGCATCTGTGCATACCACAAACTCTTTGTCTAGATATGCAATCTATAGCATTGGTGCATGTGTCGACAACTCCTTAAGTTGCTCAAAGCTAGTCTGACACTCCCCTTTTCATTCAAACTTTTTACCTTTCATTTGTAATGATGTGATACAATACGGAAATTGCAAGAAGTTCCATATGAAACTCCTGTAATAGCTTGGAAAACCCATGAAAGATATCATCTCATCTACACTCTTAGGAGCTACCCACTCCATGATGGACCTTATCTTCTTTGCATCTACTTCACTTCCCTCCTTGGATACGACATGCCCGAAGTAATGTACCTTAGTATAAAAGAAAATACACTTATTGAGCTTAGCATACAATTGATTCTTTCTCAACAACCTCAACACTACTACTAAATTGTCGGCATGCTCTTCCTCATTTTTATAATATACCAATATATCATTAATTATCAAAATAAAAAACTTATCCAAATATGGAAACAATACAATATTCATCAAACATATAAATGTAGTTGGAGCATTAGTCAGCCCAAATGGAGCAACAATGAACTCATAATGCCCATACCTTGTTAGAAACATAGTCTTGTAAATGTCCTCCTCTTTGAAACATACCTGATGGTATGTGGATCTCACACCAATCTTCAAGAACACTGCTTCTCCCTTTAGTCGATTGGACAAGTCAGTAATCCTCGGAAAAGGATACCTATGATTGACGGTCACTATGTTTAACTTTCAGTAATCGATGCATAGTCTTAGAGTACCAACTTTCTTCTTCACAGATAATACCAGTGCACCCCAAGGTGATACACTTGGCATAATGTATCCCTTGTCCAACATTTCCTTCAACTACAACTTTAACTCAACCAAATCAAGTGTGCTCATCCTGTAATCTCCTTTTGCTGGTGGAGTTTCCCTTGGCAATAACTTAATAGAAAATTCTACAGCCCCATGAGGTGGAAACTCTGTAATATCCTCAAGAAATATATCCTGAAACTGATCCAAAACTCGATACTTGTTCAACACATCTACATCCTCAACCTCCTTATCTTTATCACTATATATGTGTATTGCAAATAACATACACCCTTTCCCGTGGCTATGCTTTGCTTGCATAGTTGTCACCATCCTAACTGGTCTAGGTTTATTCTTTCCTTGCAAGGTTGTTGGTTCCACATTGTTATCAAAACACTTAATAGCTTTATCATAACAATCGACCTTGGTTCTATGAAGATACAACCAATCCATGCCCAACAACATAATGTATAATCCCAAAGGTAATACCTTTAAATGTGTTGCCATAGGCATACCATTCAAATCAAATACACAAGCTCTTACCCAATGATGAACTCGCTTATTTGTACCTGTGGAAAATTCTACTAACCAAGACTCTAAATGCAATTCCTTACTCAAAACCCATTTCTCCACCAAGTTAGGACTAACATAACTATAATTAGATCTAGGGTCAATCAAAATATAAATAAATTGATCACAAAGCTTACTGTCTATCTCGATGATTGATCTAGTTTTAAACTGCAACACAACAAATTACAGAGATAACCACAAACACAAAGATGCAGTGGAAATAATACTTCATCTCATTAATGTAAAATACTAAAATATGCTTACAAACAAAAATGGAAATAAACCAGCTAGGGCGATGGTAGCTTATCTCTGTGAAGAGATGTGGCGGCTACGTGCCTCTGAACTGTGTTACAATGAGGCTTGAAGGCCTATTTATTGTTGGGAAACAATGGAAAACCCTTCATATCCAAAAACCTAACCCTAGAAGATGAAACGCCAAATTGTGGGCCCCATTTTGCGTAAGTTTGTACATCAAGATCCCAGGGTCGTAACTTTGGCACCTGATCTTCATTTGATGCGTACAATAGCTAGATAGAAAGATCAATCTGAGCACTACAACTTTGGGAAGAGAAACATTGAACCATGGACCCATGTTGCTCCCATATTTCCCCAAAAACGTGATTTAGGGCCTCAGAACATTTTCGAAAGTTTAGGACCCGAAAAACTGCTAAAAATAGTAAATTGTGCTACAATTACAGAAATTGAAAAACTGAATGAGATAGTTGTGGGGGTCCAAGTGGGATAGGTGGGTGGACACCAACATCTACTTGGATCAATGATAGATGCCTTATGTTCTTCGTGTCTATTGTCCTCTCCTGCATAGATACATGGAACGCTCTGACCAACATCCCCAACAATTTGCACCTCCTGTGCACTATATATCATAGGCTTACCATCGTGATACTGTGGAAAATATCTCCTAAGATGTTCTTCACCACATGTCCAACACTCCAATTGACCAATGACCTCACCTTTGTGTTGCTGCTGTTGTGACCCATATCCCTGTCTAGTTCCATTAAAATTCTTTTGTGGTACCATATTTTCTTTCCCATATTCATTCTAAGGTCTTGTTGTCATAGCTTACCATTTACCTCTACCTTTGAATTTTCCCTTCCATCCATGCTGAGATTCATTCTTATGTTTTAACTGTTCATAGCAATGCTTCAATTTCCCAATGAATTCCTCAAGTGACTGAGGGTCTTCATGCTCAATCCAATCTCTAAATTCTAATGGAAAACCACTAACAAATCTACGAACTTTAAGATATGGTACATACATCAATAGTTGCAGAAACTTGGTCGTGTACTCTTCATCTGTCATTGATCCCATCTTTAGCTCATTGAATTCTTTGGCCTTGTTGTCATAGTACCTTCCTCACAAGTACTTATTCTTGAAAAGCCTCTTGAACTCTCGCGAACTCAATTCATTTGTCTTGATGTCTCTCACCAGCTTAATATCTTCCCACAAGATGTCTACCTTACCTTTCAAGTTGAAGATAGTTATTCTAGCCTTCATGTTATCTGTGTACCCATGCAACTCAAAGAACTTTTTCATCCCAAGTATCCAAGCCTCTGCCCCTTCTGGCTTCTTCACATCCCCATCAAAACTAGGTGGTTTGCTTTACTAAATTCATCCACCAAGTATCCCCTATCACTCCTCCTCTAAGGATGACAATGATGATGATCATGACGTTTGTCAGAACCATAACTAGAATAATATTTGTATTCATATCCCCTCATATCTTGAATGTCCAACAACCTTTCATCTCTCACTGTGTCAGATCTTATTTGACCCGTGTTGACGAGGAGACCTACTACCATTATATGCTCCATTAGTTCCATCCTCATGTCCATGTTTGATCTGAGGTAGACCTTGTTGCTGCAAGTCTAACAAACTCTCAAGAAGTATAGCATTAACCTCTATTTTCTTCTCTTATTCCTATATGATCCAATCATTATCTACCTTACAACAACTTATCTCTTCCTTCAAGCTTCTCAATCTACGGAACAAATAAGAAGTAGGCCCCATGCCACGCTACTCATCTAATGCATAGGGAGATTATATGTAGTCTACCACCTTGCTAGCCATTTGATCTCTTTCCTACAATGAATTATATGTCAGATAAACCACATCACAATAAATCAACATACCTTAGTATAGCTCGGGGAGGATACCTTATCTGCAAGATCACCAAATCAACGTGACACATATATGACATAAACATAACATCATATATACATTCGTAAAAAAATGTATCAACATATAAACATCACTCTAGTTAGGTTCTAGTCATCAATGCAAGGCCATATCAACAATACATGCTATGACCTCGTGCATGGGTACAACCATTACTCCATTGTACACACTACCACATGCAACCAACAACATGCATAAGCAATGCCTAATCAACTACACCTATGCATAAATGCATGTAGTCGAACATAAGCGATCAATTATCGTAATCGACCTACAAGATAGATACATGTAATCAAATTTACAAGAATGTAGCTTAACATGAAAGGGTGTAAGTAGGCGACATAAATTCAACATGTAAGCAACATGTAACAATATGTAACTAGTCATATATTTATGACAAATGCATTCCACAAATTCAATATCAAATTTTCCATGGAAGCATTACTACAACCATAATCAATCATCAAGCAAATGTAACAAGCACTTGGAATGCAAGTGTAAAATACCCACATGCAACTGACATACATGCATGACTAACGCACACATCCCATCTAGTCTGAGGCTTGAACCATGCTCTAATACCACTCTGTAACTCCCTCCTCCCACATCTACCTAAGTAACTAGCCAGCTAGGGTAAACATGAGACAAGAGGCTAATATGATGCATTTGACCTCTTATGTCACCTTAAGGAAGTGGAATGAATGGAAACATCACACAGAGTCATCCAACATCAACTTTAGAATCCTCAGGACACAAATCAGCCACTCAGACAACCTATCCCTGGGTCCCACTGATGTTCTGGACATCTTAAGCCTCAGTCTCTCCCATGCTATGGAAAATAGAGCATCCAAAAACCAAAATTCACTCTCACAGGCTTGTCTTCTAGTGACCAGAGACTAAAATTTCTAGTTTTGTGCTAGCGACCTCGGGATTTAAGCCTAGATCATTGTTCAGAATGGAGTGATAGACTAAAATCAGTAAAAATATAAGGAAACAATGATGCAAAACAAATAATTTGAAGAAGACCTTAATCAGATCCCTACTAGCCATGATGGGCATTTCCTCAAACATATCATCATCAGGTAACCTACAGGTATAAAGAACATAATTAAGTGTATCGATCTCATACTTATCTAAGAATCATTATGAACCATTATTCCCTCATGTTAATTGCTACATTATCCATTAATTTAAAAGTAAAACCATGTTGACAACCATACATAGTTGTTGTCACAAAACATACATATCACCAACATAATAGGGACAAAAATATCCTAAGCATATCATCCATAAAATCCAAATATACATTATTACATTTCCACCTAAAAATAAAGGGAATGAATTTCTCATTAATGAATGTAATAAACCAACTAGAGGTGGAACTGCCACATTCCACCGACCATATATTGGCTAAGCCAATTCTCTCTTCAACCAATCACCCCTATGCCATATTCCAAGCATGAATGTGGGACTCATAGAACACACCAAAAACACCAACAAGCATGGATTCCATCGGAGTTCTCCACCTACGCCGTGAGGAATTTGAGTGCCTCCTAGTCTCCTAGGTTTTACCACAATCCACAGTCCGATCCAGGGATCACTAGGTGCTAAATCGAGACATACTTTCTAGGCTTTACCGTACATCGCATCCTGGGACTACTAGACCCAACAAAGATAAAATTCACCCCTTGGCTTTATTGTATATCCCACCATTCACCAAAAAGGATTCCTAGGCGAACAGAGGAACACAATCTGGCATTACCACAACCCATAGTCCAGTTTAGGGGTTACTAGGCCAATGGATTTACCATTATTCATAGTTCAGTTCAGGGACCATTAGGCCATACATTTTTCAGTCCAGAGGTCTACTCCACTTAGCCTTGAACCTGTTTTCCGATCCTACATTAACTGAATATGAGAAACCCATGTCATCAAAGATATCTGGAAATGGAAAGGCTAAGCTGAAGAAAAGTGTCACACCCGGAAAAACCCATGCAATGATAGAAAATAACCACATGCAATCCCATGCATGCTAAATCTAGCAAGGAAAATGCACATGCAAGTTGATACCTGCAATGAAGCCTGCTGTAGCCACTTGATCTTGCCTTTCCCTACCTGATCTTTGCTTCCTCTTGCCTTCTTGGCCTTTCTTTCTCCAATGACAATGCACTCCAAGAAACTCTAAGTTTCCAAGAGAGAGAGAGAGAGAGAGAGAGAGAGAGAGAGAGTAATGAGAGAGCTCCAAAAGTCAACTAACAAAATGTTACCAATTGATGCTCTGAAACCTTTTTAGTAATGAGGCCTCTATTTTCTTCATTTTCCATTGTTTTCATTTATTTTCCTCCTCACATGCAGCCTGTGCCATTTCACCTTCTTTTTCTCCTAATTTCCATTTTTTCATAAATATTTGTGCCAAAACTTTTATTTTTCCTCTCCAAGCCTTACACATTGCCTTTGCCTATTTCCTTAGCCATAAACAACCAAATTAACACCCTATAGGATGTCTTGCCCAAAATTGAACTTGGAATAATTGTCCCATCAATCGTGGTTATTGTTTTTCACTTTTATTAAATGGAATTATCACTAGGATTGTTACCATGTGTGCATGGTGACTTAATGGACTGATGGCTTGATGCATATATCCGTTGACTTTCTTTGATAAATTATTGTTACACGTAGACCACAATTTTCTTAAGTTTTCCAGAGGAAGCAAGCATGCATTGAGTTTGTGGACTCATAATCCACAAGTCCTAGGATCTAGACCACAATAAAATGTTAAATATAAACACCCATAAATCGTTTTCATAAAAAAATATCTCAAAAACACAATCCAACCAACAAACCAAATGTACCAATATTTTGTTATAAGCGTTAATTATAAGTCCCTCTCTTAACACTTACATCATAAAATTAATATTACAAAGATAAATACAAGAATAAAAAATTACAACACACATATTTGTTTGATAGTCTAGTGTGGTCTTCATTAACACTTATAACCACTCTCGAATATGTTGGATTGCATTTTTTCTTCACAAAAACATCGAGCTTACCACTCGACCCATTTAAGACACAACTACCTCTACCATCATTGCCATATTTGTATGATCAACAATATTTGCATACCTAGCTTGTTAGGTATTCTAGAAGAAAAGTATTCATCTATCTGTCAAACCACTCTATGGACCTACCACCATGTGTCAGATATTTCACTTTTGGCTATTCATTAGTTTCTAGGAGGGTAGTCTAAATATTGAGTATCATCATAAGTTAATTATACAACATAGCTAGTATTAGACACAAGGATATCATATTATAATCAGTTGTCGTTTTACAAGGGTTTTTGAGCACTAGAAATAACAAACAATAACAATATATAAATAAAATCAAACGAGTGATGTACTCAAGGGTTTTTGAGTGCCAAGAAATACTAATTTGAATTATCAAACACTATTCAATAATTTGTTTTTGCATATTTTCCAAAAACACTTAAAGGAGTGTGAAAAACATACAACTTAACAAATCACCCAACAAAACACATGTCAACAATATAAATGAAATTAATCTAGTGCCAAAATCAAACAAAGGACCAAAAAAACAAAGGCAAAACTAGTGGCGATTATTTTATATCACAATTATCGGTTCCCTCTAATTGTTCTTTGTAAATCAATATGACCAGGGCCACAAATAAGCCTTCAGGTATAAATATGAGAAGTTGATGATACCAAACTTTAACTACAACAAAATCTCTATAATGGCCACGTCTATGGCTTCCAAATCATTTATTTAATTTGGATGAGGAGTTAGCAGGTTATGGCTAACTACACATCAGTGATGGCATTAATATTTGAAAATATTAGGGAGGCTTGTAGTAAGTATAAGATAGATTAGTCACTATACCTATGTTAAAAACATATACCAAGTAGGAATCTCCACAACGGATCATTAGGAAGATATGTTGTTGGCAAAATGAGTTACCTAGAATATATAGGTGACTCTTGAGGTGATGACATGTCACTTTATATTTGCGTTAACGCCAATTGAAAATCATGGCTCTCTTCTTGATTTGATAATGGTTGGCCCATAACCAAGCCTTGTGGGAATTTTGTCTTCCGGTCTTTTAGTCAATTTTGATTCTTTCATAGTTGTAGTAGATTTGGCTTTATGATTAGTATTTTTAATTTATAGAAACCTTTGATTATACACTACAATGGTCACCCTCACAATCTTACACCGATCCACACATAGAATACACCACATAGCTCTATCTCGTGCAAATTGTCATTTCTCTAGTTGCTCCTTGCAACCATGCCCAATAAGATGCACATAAAACAATATCAAATTCAACATTGCAACAACAAAAAAATAAACACTCTCACACACTACTTAATCTATTTATATAATTTAATGCTCAAATTCCTTTCATTATCTTAAACCTTAATGTGACAGATTCAGTCTCAAATGTGTTGTGATACCAAATAGAGATTGAGGAGCAAACATAACACATAAATTACACAAAAGAGTATTCATATATTTCTATTTCGAAACCAAAATACATCACACATATATATTTTTTGTGAGATCCAATAGATTCTAAAGTATGACATTTTTTGTTGAGAAAATATCCCAACAACCCAATCCAACCAACAAACCCAATCTACTAATATTATGTTGGAAGCATTAATTGTAGGTATAACTTATTCAATCTTAAGAGGAAGAAACATAAAATAACTATGACAAAATATTAGTGATGACATAGTTTTGTATTTCAATATTTTTTGACAAAAACTATTTCAAGCTTGTCACGGAGGAGGAAATGCTTTATAAATGATCCGAAGGCCATCAAAGCGGAACTTCATTTTTTAAATTTTTAAATAAATTTGAGGAAGCAATATTACAATATATGAGTTTTATATTTATATGTATTAAAACTCAATTTATAGAATTATGAAAATTTTGAAAAATAAAGCAGTAATGTTCTAAAAATTAACAAATTGATAGCCCTTATGGTTGCCCAAGTTGGTTGAAGCGCCCCCTACCAAGTCTTCGACTCTCTGTCATAATACATCAGTTAAATTACCCTTGGTTCCATCAGGGTTGTTGGGTCGATTGAGCATGTGGACATTTTGGGTGGGTCCGCCTAGGGATTATTATAAAAAAAAAATTATGATAGTTCGGATCAATTGAAATAATAAAAACCATTAGGAATATTATGACCATATCTTTTTTTCTATAAATTTCACAAATTCAAGAGGTTACAAATATTAAAGTTAGTGAAATTTTATCTATTAGCCACTATATAGTATATCGAAATCTTGAAGGCGGCTATAGAAATTTACTCATGTGAAATTCATGTCAACGAAACCATTGCTTGATTTCAAACTTGATATTAAAAAATCATTCAATAATTAGCTATGCATTGACTTCAACTCCTAAGAAGAATATCTCGAAAACAATTAAATGTTTCATATTTGTATACTTACGTTAGTTACCAATGCGCATAAATATGTGACATGAATTAGTAATATTCTAAAACATAGAGAATTAAGCAAGTGTTATCATATTATGTGAGAATCTCAATCTTAAACTAACAATTCTTGAACACTTGGAAAGAATGACACTCATGCTATAGAGACATCAATATTTGATGGATCTAGGATTTCTTGCAATTGTCTCTCACTTATTATTTCCATTTTGTGCACCTCTAATGCCAGAATTTTCCGCATCCTTTAAGGATAATGACTTAATTATCTCCATATAGAAATCCATGACATTAAAACATACCATCTAGGAGTAACTAAGAGGAAAAAAAGGCATGTTAGTCAATGGGTGGTTACTTCAAAATCATGATGGTAACATTTACAATAATGATTATGATATAATCAATGGAGTTATAATCCATAACACCACTTTCAAAAAATTCATGACTATCTTGATGTCACAAAAAGTATACATATTCTCTTGTACACAAAGAAATAATTAAAAAGTGGGGAAATCTTCCAACACACCACAAATTTATAAATTCTTTTTAAAACTATACCTTAGTGTATAAAATTCTCTATCGAAATTTAAAACCCTTTTTGTCAAAAAAATGTTTTAGTAACCACTATCAACTCCATCCTGTAAACTAAACACAAACCTCATATTAATATGAAACTCAATTCCTGATATTTTAATAAATATTAAATAATGTTTCTTTGTTTCAAATTCTATATATGCAATCTAGATACTCAATTTAAATAAAACCCTCATTTCATGTTTTTACACTTAAGTTAAAGTTCTTCTTTCTATCTCCAAACTCTTTTTCCCAAACCTTATTTTTCAAATGACTCTTCTACATTTAATCTTCTACGAACCTCAATGAAATATCAAGTCTTTTTTTTCACATTTCTTTTAGTAATCACTCAAATAAATTCTTTGACATATATAAATTATATCCTATCCCAATTTCTCATTCTAATTTAATTCATTCGAAACTTTAGTTTTTTTATCCTTCACATCAATTGAAATCCTAATATTCATAATATAGAGAAATTAATAATTGATGAATTTGAGAATTCCAAACAATAGAGAACTCAATTATGAATTTCAGAATTCCGTTTGGTTACGTTTATGAAATTGAGAACTCCGTTTGGTTACATGATCATTCTTGAAATCTAGAAGTAATGATATAAGCACAAAAAATTTCACTAATCGCTATGATTTCACAAAAGTATAAAGAAGAGCCGCCAACGCCATATTTGTTATTAAGAATGATGGACAATGAACCACATCTACAGTTTAGTTTAAATTCACAACAAAATTAAAACATTTTATATAAATAAATATTCATTGTATTAGACATATTTATTTATCTCAATACACTTGTTTATCATCTTACCTTAAAACATCTCCTTTACTGTTAATTTTATAAAACACAATGTTTACAATATATTTATATATTAAACATACATACGGAGAATTGGTATTATTTTCCAGACATCTCCTCCTTTATTTTATTAGACTCATTTGTTTAGAGAGAATTGGTATTATGCTTAATTATACTTATACGGTTAATTATGAATCACAAGAAAAAAAATTATAAATGAACGTAGATTTTTATTTTTGAAATTTCAAATGTTTCAACCACATGAACATCAGTCTTCATTTTATTACATAATATTAATATAATTTTCTGATTTTTTCTTTAATTTTCAGAAAAATATCAACGTACTAATCATTAACACTTTTTAAACAAAATAACTAATTGGTCCTCATTCACAAAAGCTACCACAAAACCATTCATATTTGACATAAAAACTCATTATTGTATAGTCAACAACGACCCTGATACTTCACTCACGAGGATTATTCGTAAATTATAATAAACCAAAATACGGTTTTATGCTTATTACTAAATAAAAAAATCACAAAATCTTCCATATGTTTTACCAGTCTTATTCGTATCTTTATACCCCACAACTATTGCGAAAAATCATTACATCTTCCATTCTGTATGGAAGGATGTAGGTTCCAACATCTTTTCTTTAAATGAATTAATCTTTCACAATAACCACACTTAACCTTTTCTTTTCTTCTTTATTGATACCTAAATAGATATTCACCATGTATCTATATTTCAAGTAGATGCTATACATGTGTTTGTAAAACATTCACCTACAGTGTTTTCACGGTTCTTATCAATCATGACAAATATTTAGGTTTATATTTTCAATTCATCCACGAATAACTTTTTATGCATTCTGGTCACTTATTCATCTATATTTTAAGTAGGTAGATACTTTACATATGCATCTTATTCACTTATAGCTTTTTGACATGTTTTTATCAAAGTTAAGTTTGTATTATAAATTTCTCGATTGACAAACTTTGATACATTCTTGTTTGTTATATTTTTGTAATATTCAAGACCTTGATACTTTTATTTCAAAACTGTTTCTAATAGATTTGGAAGACCTTGATACTTTTTCCATAAGACATCTCTATCATATCTTATATTTTTAAATTCCTCCATTAACAAACTTAGATACATCTTTGTTATTTTTATGATTGGTGTATGCAATATTTTGAGACTTTGATTTTATAATGTTTTTTGTTAAATTCAGAATATTTTAACTATTTTTCCATAAAATATATCCATCATGTCACATATTTTCTTTCAGGTAAATTTGACCAAATATCTTTATATACTTCATGAATTTACCAATTTTTCCTTTTCTCACTGCTTTTATCACAACAATATTCTACCATTTCCAATTTACTTATTTCAACTCATTTTATTCCTAATAAATTTTAGGATTATTTATTTATATCGCAAGTTATTATTCCTTGAAGAAAATCCATTCACATAAAGAGTCAACTAATTTTATCAAAGTTAAGCATTCAGCCACCCACGTGTTTCCTAATAATCATGTGATTTTTCTACCATAACTTCTCTCTTTTCTAATTCATGTTATTAACTTGTCAACATTATGCAAATTATTTTATCTTCTACTAACAAAGTCATTACATTCATCAATTGTAAAATTATGTTAATGGGTATTTGATTCAAATAAAGTTTTATTATACTATGGAAGTCATTAATTCCCTTAATGAGTATTTGGTTCAAAATTTCTAGATTTGTAAAATCCCATTAATGGGTATTTGGTTCAAAATTTCTAGACCTGTACATTCTTAGTTGCAATTCTTTTGTTAACTAAAAAAATGTTTATTCAATTCCTTAATTTTATTAGGTTTATAGACATCTTTATTTCTAAATTTAGTTGAAAGAGGTTGGGTTATTGTAGCGAACGTTTGTGTGCTCAAGAATAAATATGTTTAGAATATCATTATTTCCATTATTAAATGAAAAATTAATAATTAATAATTTGTTAATTAATGGATGATTAATTACTATTTAAGATTGAAATGTTTCATTTGATCAATAATTAAATAAAACTTATAATTTTCTTTATATATGTTTATATACACCCTTTCCTATATGGTAACAACAATTCTTAATATATGAATGGGATCCCATCAAGTGAATGAGGGGAATTACATGCCTATTAGAGGGTTCAATACATGTAGTTGGTACCCTATTTGGTTGGTTAAGTGAGGGGTTAAGCCATGAGCAATGTCTCATGATTGTCAAATGTTGGCTAGATACGACAGAAGTACACTTCCATAAAGGGATGACATTCAAATGTGTGTTAGCATCATTGTGTAGTAATCCATGTGAAGTTAGTGGAATTACAGAGAAAAGCATACTCATATGTCAACGATGACAAAACTCTATTTGAATTGGATCCATTTCTTGTGGAAGCTATGTCATGGGAGTCTCCTTGTAAACATACTTACTCATTGTGGTTTTCTAATTCCATATTATTTCTTCTTTTCAAGGTTCTATATTTGGAAGTTCTCAGTTATCTTATTAGTGCGACGATTAACCTTTATAAGACTAGCCAAGAAGAGTTTCTAAAGTAGTGATTTCCTTGGAAATGAGAAAAAATTGAGTCTATGGTTTTTGAATGGGGTTTCTTGGTTTGAATTCCACAAAGGTGTTATGATGAATAATCCCTCTTGCAGATAAGAGTGATCTCCCTAGGCCTCTAAGAACCCTAATAACAAACACGCCACAATTGTTCTTTCTCAGCTAAATCTCTATTGATTTGATTTTTAGGATTCCTTGATCACCTACAGGAGTTTTGGTTGCATAATTGATGAGTTTGCATTATATAATTAGTTAATTAGATCATTTTCTCTTACATGATATCTTGTATGCTTTGATCTATTGTTTTGTCTCTCTCTTTGTAGATCCGTTTTAGAACATTACAGAGAAGTTGTTGGGAGAGACGATAGGACATTTGGAGTGTCAAAGAGCACATGATCAAAATATTTTAGGGACTTCATCAATCAGTTTGCTAAATTGGTAAGAGGACTCCTTCATTTTGTTTCTTTCAAACATAGAGAAAGGTATCAATTACTATGAGTTTGTGACTAGGGTTCTTAGAAGCCTAGGGAGATTTCTCTTATTTGTAATAGGGATTTATCCTCCTAACATGTCGAAAGCTATGGATGGGCCAAAATCGAAAGCTTTGGTGTCAAGGTAATTCTATTTTTCATTTGTCTCATTATGAATTTTAAATTTCAAGTTCTATTTCTTTGGGGACTAGCTCTTATGCCATTATCCATGTCTACCATCAATTACATTTCTTTCATATACATGTCTCTCCAACACCAGTTTTCTACCATAAGGATCCTTGGACTCACTCTCCATACCACTTGCTACTACCCCTCTTTTCACAAGCATATCACCTTGCTACTAGACCTATTCATATTCTTCATTTTTGTTAAATGCGTAAGAATAGTGGAAAACCATATAACATAAACATGAATGCATTTTTATTAACAAATATGTACAATTATATTACATTCTTGTGACCCTTGGTCTTCATATACTAAGTGGTCTCTTGGACTCCGGGCATTGTTCACATTCCACACCAACTCTTAATGGATTATGTGTCTAATAATCCCCCTTTCATCTGAAGGGGTATATATAAGTACAATAAGAGAGCTCTGATACAAAAATGCATGCAAAAATAATTTGAATGTGCTCACTGAGATGATGGTGCAAGGTGGGAGAAATCGAGGTCTTAAATGACAGTGGTTTAGGCATGAGCACCAACATTAGAACACTTAGTGCAGTTCTTGGAAATCTTCCAAATTTGGCAAGAATCTAATGTCTTCTGCTAGAGGAAGTGCTCCTTGATTTTTTGAAGAGGGAGACCTTCAACCTGGAAAAGGGAGGTCTGCAACCTACAGCGGTAAAGAAGGCCACCAACCAAAGGAATGCTTAGTGTGATTCTTGGAACTCTTCCAAATCTACAAGAAGTGGTCCTTAATTCTTTCAAGAGGGATACCTTAAACCTACAAGAATGAACATATACAACCTAGGGTGGTTTAAGGAATACCACCAACCAAAAGCATGCTTGAGGGATTCTCTGTCTTTGACTACAACTCTAAATCTGGGGATGGGTGTCTCTGGAAATAGGCTCGGGCAGTAGGTTCAGGCTCACTTGATTTCTCTTTGAATCTTGTATATGACCATCAATTCCCCCCTTGTTAGATATAAGGTGAGAAGATGAAGAGATCTTGACTACAATAATTTATAGTATTCAAGAACAAATTATGTGATATGAGTGAAATTTCTTCTTGGTTGTTAAAGCACATTGCCAAGAAGTGATCCATCGAAGGGGAATAATCCTTCTTGTGAGAGGCTTATTTTTGAACCATTTGTTTGAATAATGATTGTGTTGACGACAATGCTTGCACAGGTCAGGATCAAAATACTGACATTTCGCATGGCCAAATTGGTCACAATGTTTCCATTTGTTAATTTGTTGTTGTGAAGGAGAAGCAACGACAAGTGAATATGAACTATCATGTAAAATCCTAGCACCTTGAAATTAGATGGGATTGGAGTAGTATGGAGTTTCAAGAGAAATCTCCTTATCATATCCAAGGCCTGTTTTATGCCTTTTTCCGACAAGCTATTTCCAAGATTTGATGATCGGCTTGAGAAGTGCAGACTAGATTTACACAACTGCATGCAAATTTGTTCCTGAAATGGGCACTTGATCTCAATTAACCTCAGGTTCACTGATTTGATCACACATTGGAAGTTTTTGGGATTCTGTATCGATCTCACAAAGAGGATTGTTCTGAAAAAAAACAAGTTCAGAATGATGCTTATGTTGTTGTAGCTCCTTTTGTTGTGGTTGAAATTTAAGCTGCCAAAAATCAATATTTTCTCGTGCATCTTGTAGATAAATCTGAATGTTTATGAGGAAAAATTTGTTGAATTTTAATGTATCATGCATAGTATACCATATAATAGTTTTTAGTAACTCTAATAATTCATTAATTCTGGACATTTTCATTGAACAAACCATGTGAAACTCACAAATACTTCTCCCAAGAATGAGGAAATAATAGTAATAAATGTCTTTAACAAAAATGGACCGCCAATGATGAAATGTTCGAATTGCTATACTTATATATAAGTACTGCCAGTGTTGTATTTGACTACAGGGTATACCAGGCTGATGATCTAAAGCTTTATGTAAATAAATCAAATGATACCAATACTTATACCAAGTTACCAACACATAAAAAATTCGAATTGGTACCAGCTGAAAGCATATAACTCAACATAAACCATCTCTCTCTCTCATATATATATATATATATATATGAACGCATTCCCCACACGAATGATATATATTACATACAGTTCTAACCCACGAGTAGCATACGACCTGTAAACAACACAAATCTATGAACAGTGGCAACAAATCTCTATACAAATATGACCTCATTTAATTTCCACTCATCGCAAGAATTAGTGCAATACCTTATTCAAGATTTGAAAAACTTTGACCGGGATTTTAAAGGAAGGTGTGCATTCAAGTAGTATTCCACACCACAAATATAGTCAAATATACCCACAATAGTTATCATGGGAGAAAAGATATGACCACGCCAGAGAGCACATTGTCTTCTCCGACTTTCAGCTCTAGCTATGACGTTATTCCTTACACTTTTCCTCCACCTCCAATAATATGTGGTACTGCACTCGAGCTTCAAGTCTATTTACTAAGTTGTTCCTTCAATATGTCGATATTTCAAGGCATTATGCATCAAAACAGGATTAAATCAAAGCCAACAACGTTATGAATAGTATGAACAAGTTCGGGAGCCTTTTATTACTATTCCCACTCTAGTGGAGATCTCTTGCTTTCTCGATGGGGATTGGTAAGACCTGGTCGCCGTCTTGAGGAATAAGTGGAGATTTACACCTGTGTTGAAGGGGATTTCCCTTACCATTATAATTGGGAGCATTCCGGGTTGCAACTCTACCTACAATAAAATTCTGCGATTTGATACCATACACCTGTTTTCAAACCCCACATGACAACTCTTCGAAATCATTTCCTCCGGGAAATATGTTGTTAAAACTTGACAATGCAAGAATAAGGAATAACCTCATGGTCATTTCTTCATGGAATACATGCTATCACGCTTTCTTCAGATGATTACAATGACAATAGTGGACGCTGAAATATAATTGATGATCACTATTCAAATCCCCCAGAGGCTTTTTGTATCCATCCCAATTGTTGAACTATTTCCCTTTAAACCTGTTGTTTCATCTCAATTTGTAGGTTGTACGGTAATTAGATCCGTTTCTTCAATATTTAGAAAATACCAATAAATAAAACGCAAAAGAGAAGATATATGGAGTCGACAATAGGGTATTCATACAAAATTCACAGTAGGATAAATAGCAGAGAATGGACATGCACACTGTGCATGAACTTCAACACATTGTAGAGGTTATATTTATAACCACATTCCATATTCCAAGGCATATACTGCATATTTAAATATGGAACAACGCATCTGACTCACTTCTCATCAACGCTTTTCATACACTACATTGTCGTATTAATTCAATGCACCAAATATTATATATATTCCCAAGGCAAATATATACAATGAATTCAATCATATGCAAACATTTAGACCAACACATATATAGAGTTTTAATTAGAAGTGGGAATATAAAATTCAAAATGCATACCACTATTTCAATGCTCCATTGTCACTAAGGCTAACAACAGCATATAGAACTCAACGCAGTTGATCGGAATCAGTGCAAGGTTTAATTATTCAATATTTTCACCCAGACTTGATGAACACAGCCCACATATTACACATGAAATTCAATCAATCCAAATTATACAATGCACATGTCAAGAGCAATGACCATCATTTAGTAAAAGGAACATCCCTCTCAATGCATAGAGAATACACATCTCTTCCATGCAAATATCAGGGGCAGAATTTCAGGGAATTAAATGCATACTAGAGAGTTTCTGTAAGTATCTTTGCTGAGAAAAGGATATGCTTCCAACAGGGAGTAGAGACAGAAGAACTTACATGCATAGAAAGGCTACAAAAGGCTCAAATTAGAGTAGGGCAGGAATACTCCAGTTCAGATACCTTGTTAAACACATAAGAATAGTGGACTGTCAAATAGCATAAACGTGAATGCATTTTTATTAATGAAGATGTAGATTTATATTACATTCTTGTGACCCTTGGTATTCGTATACCAAGTGGCCTTATCTTTGCTGAGAAAAGGATATGCTTCCAACAGGAAGTAGAAACAAAAGAACTTACATGCATAGAAAGGCCACAAAAGGCTCAAATTAGAGTAGGGCAGGAATACTCCAGCTCAGATACCTTGTTAAACACATAAGAATAGTGGATTGTCAAATAGCATAAACGTGAATGCATTTTTATTAACGGAGATGTAGACTTATATTACATTCTTGTGACCCTTGGTATTCGTATACCAAGTGGTCTTTTGGACTTTGGTGACTATTCACATTCCACACCAACCCTTAGTGGATTAGGTGTCCAACAATTTTCTAGCGTCAAATTTTTTTGCTACAATTTCTTATGTATTAAGAATAGACTATCTTGTTCTTTGTCATATTTAAGCATTATCTACTACTCTAAATAGCACTACTAATATACATCTCCACTTTATTATGTCCTGTTGGAAAATGTAAATAGTTTCTATCTTCATAATTCTCATTGTACTCATGCCATTATGTATATCTTATGTAACAAGTAAAAGAAGGAAGAACATTTTTATTTTCTAGGATGGGGTTCATTCTCTAGTTGGTTTGTCCCTAAGTCATATTAATCAAGTCAAAAAAAGTATTTTTCGTAAGTATTGAAGTCAAGTCCCATTTGAAATTTGAAAAAAAAGTAAACATAAAATTTTATCTTATGAAAAAATGTCATTTTTGTCTCTACAAGACCAAGCCAACCCTACCTCATGAAGTTAGCCTAGTTTGGGGTAATTTAACCTCCATAGATGGGTATAGTTCAACTTCATTTTAGGTACAAACAAGAAAGTTCAATCTCTTGAAGAAGGAGGATAAAAAATCAACAAGAATAACAATGAAAGAAGTGAAGGTCAAAAAAGGAAGAAAGTGAAGTCTAAAGAGAGATAAATCTTCCCTAGAAAAGATTACATGTGTGAAATTTCAAAGTTGTAGGAGGCCTAAAGTTGTAGGTGTATTAGAGAGGGGTAGAAGTCTATTATAGGAGGCTGAGATTCTCATGCAGGAGGCTGGAATCTAAAGTTCAACTAGTTTTTGGAAGGGTTTCACTTTGTTGATTTGAGGAGACTTTGACTTGTTAAAAGGGATTTGAAGGACAGCTGACTAGGGGATTTTGAGTGGACTTTTTCATTAAATTAGGTCATGGATTTCTTGTTTGAATTGAATATATAAGAAGGGAAGAAGTTATTTTTAGATTTTCCCCTTGGAGGCATTTTGCTCTGGTTGGGAGCCTATATTTTGTGTCTATTGTCTTTTATGATCTTCATGGTTTGTACTCCTAATAACTGTTTGATGAAAATAATTTAGTAAATAATAATAAGAAGCTAACATAAGACCACAATATTTAATCAATGATAAGTATAATTGTATTAATAACTTCCCCATTAGATTCTCAAACATGGGATGAAAGCAAAGGTGAAGAGAAGAGGCTACATGCCAAAGGGAATCATTTGCTAAGGACACATAGAAGAGCATAAGGAAAAAAACCTCATCATCTTAGAAATTATATCTTTCTTTCTTTCCCCTAAAGTCTCTTTACTATTGAAGGAAAGTATTTGAAGTCTTATGTAAATTCTTCAAAGCATCAATATAGTTCATGAAATCATCAAGAAGGAAACTTGGTTTAAAACTATGTACCATATTGTCTTTCATGTCTCAATCTACATATTAGATGACTACTTTTTGCAAGTAAAGCAATAAGCTCATTCAATTAGAAAACTTCCTAGCATGGAATAAAAGGATTTATTTGTTTCTCACAAAAAATGAAGTAATGCAATATGTTCTTGTTGAAGTTATTGTAACAGACAAAGAGAAGTCTCAAGAATTAGAAAAAAAACAAGAAGGGAGAGGTGAGGGAACAAAGGATTCTTATTGAATCTGTAAAGCATCATCTCATTCACTTTATTTTTTATTCAAGTACATCTAAAGCTATGTATGATAGGTTGGTGAAATTTTACTTTATAAGTACACAACAATAGAAAATATGATTGAGGAATCAACTATATAAAATAAGGATATCAAATAATGAATATATGGCCACATACCTTATGAAGATATCCCAATTAAGGGACCAAACGCAAGGGATTAGGGAAGTCATCGCTGATTGAAAGTTGATCACTTGTGCAATAAATTCCTTGCCACATGATTGGACCATTTTTGCAACTACTGTCTACTCAAGAGAAGTTACTACTCCTTTTGATGAACTATGGACTCAAACTATCTTAGAAACAAGGTTGAAGGAAAAGGATGACACCAAATCAAATGAAAAGTCTCAAGCTGTTGTTGTAAAATTCAAAAAGAAGAAAGGGATGTTTGGAAAGTCCAAAGGAAAATAAGATATTTAGATTCTTAAGGTCATTCATTTCCATGTAGAACATATGTATGCTCTATGTGTTTATTGGGACAGGCTCTTTATCAGACGAGCTATTAACACAGGCATTCTCTCAGCAAACCATAGCCTAAGATTCAAGAGAACAAAGGTGTTGGCTGTAAACCACATAAACGCGGAAAACGTCCCAAGATTGAATTCTTTGGAAGTAATGGATATGGACACTATCAAAGGGACTATCCAAACAAGAAAAAGAACAAAATGAAGGAACGGAGTGAAGCTCACATAACTAAAGAAAAGAAAGAACCTAAGAAGAAGAGAAAGGGAGAATATCCTAAGGAAGTTTACTATTGAAGGTAACTCCATCTCTATCACGTTCATTTGTAGTTTATCTCTCTTTCATTAGAAAGTATAAGTAAAAGTAGGAAACATCATTGCATTCTCTAGAAGAGTCCTCATATTTATAGCATCATGAAAGGAATCATCACATCATAGAAAAAGCCATATGATAGTATATGAATCAAAGTGTACATGATCAAGTTTCATTGGAAGGAGTCATCTAGCTTATAGGAATGAAAATATTGGGACCAAATTGCATATTATAGTTCATCCAAGAATTTTTTAACATAATGTTACAGATAGGCATCTTGCAAGTAGCATCACCAAAATCCTCCAATAAGAATCATCATTTAGTGAAGGTTATTTATAAGAAGCATCATTCCTTGAATATATTCCATTAAGTATGGAATCGATAATATTAAAGGATGAATTGCGTGGAAAGAGTTGGCTATATGAATGTTCTCGGTAAGTCTTTCATGCAGTTACTCAATTATTGGAAGGAGTCTTGGTATGCTTTGGAATGGCTATAGATCAAGACTCTCCCACAGGATAGATTAACTAAGAGATGATCGTCACCATCGAGTATGGTCTTCTAAAGAAAGAAAGAGTGTTTACTATGAAACTTCATGGAAAAAAATAGTGTTGCTTGTTGATCAGCTCATGGTCACTTTGATTGAAAGGAGAAAGCATGAAGAAATATTTTTGTACAATATGGATATAGATCATGTAAAAGGATTTTTTCTTGAAAGTGAACAAAGAAAAATCTAATATCTTGATAAAAGGCTATTATGTTGATGTAATTGTGATATGGATGTTTTCGATATTGCTTATCTAATTGTGATTTTTTTTTTCTACCTCAAAATCATGCATAGTGATAGTTTAGGCAAGTTTGATTTGAACACAATTCATACATGGATTGAGTGAATGGATCTCGTAATACTTGAGTATTATATGGTCAATATTTTTACAACTTCAGAGTGAAAGGTAGCAGTACAAGAAGATAACCTAATATTTATCTTTAGATGACAATAGAGATAAATTTCATATTTAGGGGTGTTATGATTATCTCTACATTGATTAGCTTGGTACAATTCCTTTGTTGAGGATGACTAGAGTAAATTGGTATGAGAGTTTGGTGGCTTAAACCATATCATAAATGACTAGAGAAAGTTTGCCACCATTACAAAAGCTCAAAATGATGAGATTCAAAGGGGGGAAGAACCCTTGCAACTACTACTTGAATATATTCATAAAGAACGAGTAGCTGATATATTTATGAAGACAAGCTAAAGAGATTGTGGTTATGACTTCCAAAATTGAAAGGAAGTAAGCAATCTCCTCTATGTTTGAGTGGAAGTAAGAAGTCTCCTTGAATGTGTTAGGTCCCTCTAATACTAGTGTGTTCCCTTATTATTATTGTTATTGTATTCCCTTATTTTTATTTTTATGCACATGTTTTCCCGATATTGTTATTAAAGAAGGACATTATTGTTATTCTTGTGCCCTTACATTATTATTGTTATGTCATTTTTGACTATATTCTGACCCCTTCGATTGATATATATAGAAAGGAGGTCTGGTCATTTGTATCTTGCGAAATGTAGAGGTTTCCCTCTCTAAGAGATTGATTTTGAAGTTGTTGACCTATCTTTTCTTCTATTTTGTGAGTAGCTTGCATAACAATTGGTATCAGAGCTTTGGATTCTAGGGTGTCTCTGCTTCAAATAGATCATTGTGAAAGTTTCAACACAACTTGTTTTCTATAGTGTTTATAAAGCTAAAATTAAAACCCATTTGAGCTAAAATCTTGATGAACCTCAAGTAAAAATTTTAGATCTTGTCTCGCTATATTTTCGGAGATATGATCCAAGGAAGTTGGGGTTTTAGCAGGCTCCAAAATTATATCTCAAACAAGTGACTTAGCGAAAATCATCATAACTTTCTGTTTGAGCATCAGATTGAAATTTCGTAAAAAGGTGCAAAAAGAGAATGTAATGTAGATTTCTTTGTATCAGTTTCAGGTCCTGTTGTGACCACAAACATCACCATATTGAAATTTTCCATGATAAGCAATTTTGAATGTGTCCCCCAGAAGTTGATCTTGCTGCCCACTAAATGATCTATTTTATCCCAGGGATTTTAACTATTTGCCAAGTCAAACCTCGATTTTTTAAATGGTTAAGGCCCCCTTTATAAATCCCTGCCACATGATTCATCTATAATCCTTTCTTATCCCTTCATTCATATCCTCATCGGGACTTTTCCAACCCCTCAAAATCTCCCATCACATCTTTATTCCCATTATAACTCGTTATAATGAAAATACCTCGAAACCATTGCCAATTTCCCACTTTCTCTTATCACATTCAAATTAAACACATAATGCTTACCATAATACACCAAACCCGATGACATTATCAACAAGAATACATATATTTTCAAGTCCGGAGCATTTCGCATATCGGCGGAGCCCAGTATGATTTATAAAACACAATGTGATATGGCAGACCCGCCACATTATTAAATACTATATATATAGATATAGATATATCAGGTCCGGCTGAGTCGCATATCGTAATTAGCGGAGTCATAGGCCTGCCCACATTATGCTATGCAATTTGGTGGACTTGCCGATCTTATCAAGCATAACAAATATGTTATTCGGTCGACCTTCCCCATCTCTAAATCACTATCGGCAGAGTCTAGTGCTTATGCCTAACACTCGAAGCGATGAAGCAAACACACTGATAACTATGAGTCTAGGCGTATTAATTTTGAAATTCAGCCTTGTGGTCTGATGCAGTCTTTTCTGTGTTTTCCTGTGTTTTTGATAAGATTTCATGGTTTGGGTTTTCAAAAGAAATCTGATAGGGGTGGTGTTGCATATGATGTACCATTGGGATGTACGATTGCGACTCATTGCAGCGCAACTTTAGTTGAGCTAGGGGCCATTTCTTTCACACTTGCTCTTTTAATTTCATTATGCCTTATCAGTTTTCAATGATGGAAAGAGATGTTCTTACGTATTTTTATCATTTGTTCATAATCATAAGGCTAATATGAATTATTTCTATAGGTGAGTTTGAGTGGATCAGGTAGCAGATAAAGGTGTTGTATGTCTAGATGTCACCTCGGCACCCCTAGGGTCGATACTACAAAAGAAAAACCTGAAGAAAGGGTTATGAACCACCATAATGCATAATGAAGGCATGTTCTGTGCCAAAATGGAAGCACAAAGTTGATCCATCAAGATGTCACTCCCTCCAAAAACACTTGAAAGCATGCCAGATGTGGGATGATGGGCACAACATCTTCAGTTTCCTACAAGAAATGATAGGGAATAATAGCCACTCCACACAAGTGCAATGAAATGATTCACATCCATTCCCTATTTCATCGACACCCATTCATTTCCTGAGGAAGAAGGATGCTCCAGCAAAGGTGGCCTCAACGTGTCAACAATCTCATTGACTATTCTACTCTGTACATTTTTTGATCCATGTACTAAAAAGGCAGGGGAGTGGAAAAGTCAGGGGAGACAAAGGGAGTCAGTTCCTGAAGGCATAAATATTACCTCTGTAGATGAGAGCAAGGCTTTTTCATTTGGTAGAATAGATTTTGTTTATTGTGAGTAAGGAATATTGTTTGGGTTAGAGAAGTAGCCTTTTCTCAGATTGATTTCCTGTTCTTTATATGTTAAGAATCAGAATGTTGTTGTGAGCATAAATATGAATGTGATTTGTGTTTGCACCCATTGCTGACTTACAATTTATGATTAGCTTTGGTTTTTTGAATGCAATTCTTCATCATAGTTAATTCATCAGCAGTCCCTAATTTGAAACTATCTTAAACATCAGTTGCAAGCTTTAATTCCATAAAAGGAATGTGTATTCTTGTATGAGTGATTGGATTGCAATTTAGAATTGATGCAACCTTGTTCTTGTGTAAACCAATAATTGATTCATTTGGACTTGGGATTCATATATGATGTTTAACCTCTCTTTCGTCATGCTCCTGCAGGATAGATTAGGATAGTTAGAACTAGATTAGAGTAGTTAGAAGTAGTGTAGATAGGATTTATACATAGAGGTTAGGTGTTTTTTTTTCTTGATTTAATTTGAGTCTTCCTCCTAGAAGCAATATATCAATGCATTTAACAGTTTATGAGCTCCCTCAAAACCCGTTGGAACTGGCCATTCCAAACAAAAGTAGGTCTAATTGGGGCTAGTGATTGGTTTAGTTCCCCTTGTTGGTATAGTGAACATTCGCTATGTCAACAAATTTTCAAGATTTCATCTATAAGTGCCATGCATGGATTCAAAAAGATTAATAAATGGATTGTGAAGTTTGAAAAGACACCTCCTCTCATTTGGAAAAGCCTCATTTCGAAGAAGAGACACTGTGGGAGTATCTTGTCACTGAGGGACAACCAGTCAGAAGACTTACTCGGGCTTACTTGCATTCCCTATCACTGCTTCCTATCTTTGAGTCATTACCTCCTATAGCTAAAAGAAACCCAAGGGTCTATCACATAAACGAAGAAACGTCTGCAGCCCCTTCTCTTGAAGATATTGTGCTTGATTCTTTGCAGAGTATCAACTCTCCTTGGGAATAAATCCCTGAGGCTTCCCCATATGAAGGGAATCACTAGCCTGATTTGGAAAATCCTAAAGAGGAAGCCCTCAACTAGAACACCCCTATCATCAATATGGATAATATTCCTCCACCGGGTGGAAACCAACTCCCACCTCCTCTAAGAGTGCTACCATCCTAGCTCGCTCAGGATGTCATGGCGATACCTGGGCAGCAACATCCCCTACCCAAGAATGCATAAAAGATACTGCCTAAATTCGACCCTGAGTGGGGAGACACCACTGAAAACCATATTAATTTTTTCTTCCTAGCCGTGCGCAGGCTAGGGCTAGCTAATGAAGATATAGTCTGTCACTTATTCCCTTTCACCCTGACTGGTGCAGCTTCCACGTGGTACTTTGGCTTGAGAACTAGATCGATCACCTCATGGGTTGACTTTCAACAGGCCTTTTTAGACAAGTATGGCGATGAAAAAATCCCTACTACCTTATTCCTAGAACTATATTGTTTGAAAATGGAAACCAAAGAAAATGTTAAGGATTTTAATATCCAGTTCAACACCTTGTTCAACAAAATCTCGACCATCGCCAGACCTACAGAAGAGCTGCTCATCGAATTCTACATTGTTGCTCTCACTATCCCTACTATGATGTGGGTCAAAAGGAGTAATGCATAGACCTTACAAGGTGCTATTGATGAAGCAGTAAAAGTCGAGAATGAAATGCTTAGTCTCATAGCATGCCACCCAACAATTAGAGAAAATAAATCCTCTCAAGCATCCAATAGAGTAATGGGAGTGATAACAAAGGGCTAAAACAAAGGAAAAGGATACCATAGATGTAGAAGTTTGGATTAGATCATTAAGAAGCTGACAAATGCAGTCATCGATATGAAAAGGAATCCTGGAGAGAGTATGAGTGGGAGTGGAGTGTTATCACTCAGGTTGTCCCTAAGCTCCTGAAGCGATACGGCCGAGGTAACCACAAACCAATATTTGGATTATAGGTTGTAGCCCACCTGTAATCAGAGAGGGCTCTCTCTTGATGATTTAACGTTGTCGATGATGATTTTAGGCTAGCTATTGGGTTGCGTGGGTTCTGCTTAGATTTGGATGGTGCTTGAATGGATGGAAGATGCATTCAAGCAGAGAGGCACGCATAGAGTGATAAGTTTCAAACCATTGGGCATGGAGTCAAGGAGTAGGACCGCAGGTAGGATTTCTTGATCACAAGGGGAATATGGAGCAAGGTAGCTGCACATGAAACAACCTTCAAGCTAAAGATATGGGGTGAAATGTAAGGAATGCGAGGCAATTAAGAATCTCTCAAACAACTTAACAGAGAGAAGGAGAATGAACTCTATCTAGGGGCTATTAAGAATCCCTGGATAACTATCATACATGGTGAATCAGGGCAAATATGAGCCAGGTGGAATTCATATTTATGCCTAAAACATATGAAAACATAAAGAAACAATAGAAATTAAGCATAGAGTGCAATTAAACAAGTTCTAAGCTATTCTTTCTTTCTGCTGCTTAGATAATGATATATGAATGGAAGAACAGAGGTAAGAAGCACTTATCGAGTCATGTACCAGCACAAGAATTCCACAGTCACTCTTCAACCATTAAACAAAGTACACAATTCATTCTCCGAGCTCTTAAGCAATCTTTGGCTATAGAAATTATCACATATATAGTGCGAGTCTCTGCTCAGGAAAAACATCAAACCAACAAAGACCAACCCTTGTTCTATTGTTCAGGGCTGTCTTTATGGGTAAAATATCCAGAAGTATTTATTACAACCGATCTAAACAGGTCTCCGGAAAAAAGCTTTTTAAACCTAAACTTGTGCTGAAATTAAATGCAAAAAATATCTATTAAGCTGTGCCCGAAGCAACTGATTCAAAAGAGTTAATGCAGTGTCCTCTGTGACTTGGTGCAGTGTTGTTGCAATAACTGAGCTTCGAGCTTTCGTTCACTGATCTTATGTGAGTTTTAATGTGCAGTCACTATGATGATGAGCTTTGAGTGGTTCTTTTAATGTTCTATTCACCACGAGCCCTGAGAATATCTTTACTGATACACTTCGCTGCAACACTAATACTCTTTGACATGGATTTTGGCTTCACATTTGCTCTGATAATCTTTAATTCCTGAACCGGGTCTCTCTCTTTCTTCTGATACGTTAAAACTGCAAAATTGGGCCTTTTCAGCTCTTTTTGGCGCAAAAACGGCTATGGAATCAAAAGATTCCCTAAATATTCCCCCCTTTGGCCTATTTCTCGTAGCGATGCATGATTAGCGCTAAGCACCTCGAAAAATGCCTCAAAACTTGAATCTGGGCCTCCTAAGATGCATTTTCGCGCTTGCGCGCCCTTCTTTGGTGGGTGATGTCAGCATGATGTCAGCGGTGGGTCCTGGTACGACGGATGACGTTAGTGGGGTGATGTGTCAGGGTGACATGGCAGGGTGCTACATGGTGCGGTGCCTTATATGTTTCTGCGATGCGATAGCGGTAACTGAAATGCTGCAATCTGCGATGAATTTGTAGTGAAACCTGTCTTAATGATAAATCATGTTTTAAATGAAATATATGAGTAAATGAAGGCATGCGGCGAGGAAGTATTTGTGATGCGATATATCCTCTTGATGCTATAGCAATGTTGCATCAGAGCAAAGGGAAGAGGCATGCTCTTTGGGAACAAGACTATTGCGACCACCGATTTCCGATTGGTGATATCGCATCGGCGGAAAGGGGAAGGGGCATATATATGTGGCATATAGTTTTTGCGATACGCTGATTTGCGAAATGGCATCAGAAGAGCATCCATCGGGGATAACAAAAACTAGCCACCTTACCTTTGAGACCTCCGACTGCGATAATCGCGTCGGAGGGGGTCCAAAAGGATCGGAAGAATGTTAAGGCAGTCGGTGAAGATTATTGCGATTGGAAGAAAGGTATATACGCTTCTGAGGAGTATTTGCGGCCTCGGGAGGGGTCCGATAACCTATAAAAGAAGATTTTCATGCTTTGGAAGGAGTCCATTGCATTGGAAGATGGTTTTAAAGGGGCAAGATGAGGGTTCTTTCCATGTTTCAGACAAACTTAGCAATTCCCAAGTGTACTTACGGTTATTTTTCAACCAAGGGGAGGGGATAAGTATGTAGGGGAGTTATTAACATAGTTTTAGTAGGGGATGGGGAAATAGATAGGTAGCTATATAGTAAGTTAGTAGTTAATATGACCATGATGAGAAAGCGCTAAGTGGGCGAATCTTAGGCTATTAAGGGAAACAATGATCCATAAAGGGAGTATGAATATTCCTTGAGTAAAACAGATCTTTACCAAGGTGAATGATATGGAAAATGATGAAACTAAGAGACATCACGCAGATCTTGATCTCTTCAGGGAGATTAGTGAGTGTCTTGGGGAATAAGGAAGAAGGGGGAAATTAGTCATGCCTCGCTTGAAATTCTTCAAATGAAAACTGCCTGATGATTGTGAGCTGAACAGATATGACACATGAAAACATGAAATTGGTCAAACATCAACATTCTACAACCTCAAAGCTACCTACCCAATCCTACTTGCCTAGCATTTTTTCTTCTTCTTGGTTTGCGTGTATTTCAACTTGCAGACCCAGCTTTTCAACTTTTTCTTTTTCTGTCTTCCTATCTACATCTACACTTATTTCTTCCAATGGCCTAGATTAAGCAGTTGGGCTCCTTTGATTCTCTACCTGTCTAATAATCTGCCAAGATTAAGCTATTTGGACAGATATTCATTCTCTATATTCTAAAACAGGAAATTGAAACCTAGGGAGACCACGATTAAACTGTTTGGACCTCCCTTTAACTGAAAGTTCTTCAAAATGGAATAATAGATCAGAATTGGAACACATCAGTGGTACTTGAACTGGCAAATTCTCATGGCATCCTTTCCTGGCATATGTAGCAAATATGGAACATTGCAGCATGCAAAGAATGACATATTTGGCATGTAGAAATGTCAATCATGAAAGATGAGTAACCTGCTGCAGCAGGAGGCTAACAGTGGCTCCACTTGGGGATGGCTTTTCCTTGTGAAAGGTCAAGAACAGCAAGTCAGACTACCTGGATCCTCTATTGTTACTATAAATTGAAAATTTTCAGTGCTGATTGTCTGACAATTGAAACTGTGGGAATAAGAATAACACTTTCCCTCAACTGAAACGTCTGTGACCTGCGTAGCACCGCCTGCTTTCTTCTGCGTGCTCTATTGCTTGGACTTTTATATAAAAAATGAAATAAAATACTATTATATACAAACATTTATGTATAGATATCATCTTGCTGGGAGATTTTCAACAAAAGGGATCATGATAATGTTTTAACATTCGGCCATTTACAGGGCCTTCTTCAACTATGCTGCTATCTTAAGATTTGAGGAAATATGTGTTGTTGCCTTGCACTGCGCTAATCATAAATGGACCTTTCCAAAGAAAATCAAACTTTGCATGTTTGCCCTTGTCTTCTCTTCGTGAATCCCACCTTAGAACTTTGCTGCCAACACAGAAATCTTCAGCCTTGGCTCTTTTATCAAACATCTTTTTGAGCTTCTATTGCAAAATTTGAGCTCTGTCATACACTTGCTCTCTAGTTTGCTGAAGATGAATGGTCCGATTAATTCTTCTTTGGATTTCATTTGGTTCAACCTGAATCTCTTGTAATAGTTTGGTAGTGGGAATGCCCAAAGATGAAGGAAATCTGGCTTCCATGCCATAAACTAGCTCATAAGGGCTCATCCCAATGGATTTCTTGGTTGAAAGTCTGTCTTCCCATAGGGCATTTGTGAGCTTCCTATGCCAACTCTTTTTGTTTTCTTCTAGCACCTTTTTAATGATGTTGATGAGGCTTTTGTTGGATGACTCGGCCAAGCCATTACCTTGAGGATAGTAGGCTGTAGAGTGGCCCAAGGTAATGTGAAACTTATGGCAGAAGTTGATCATCTTTTTGTATTTGAAGGCAGCAACATTGTCAGTGATGATTTTTTCAGGGCAGCCAAATCTAGAAAGGATATTGTCCTCAAGGAATCTGATATTAGTGGAGTCATTGGCTTGCCTACATGGGATGGCTTCAATCCACTTGGTGAAATAGTCGGTGGTTGTTAAAATCCACTTGTGTTGGCCTGAAGAAGAGGGGTGGGTTTCACCTATGAAGTCAAGACCCCATTGTTGAAAAGGTTGTTTGGTTGAGATAGGCTTAAGGGGCAAAGGGAGCAGTTTTCTTTTTCCTTCAAAGATTTGGCATTTGTGACATGAGACAACAACTTTTTTGACATTTGCAAATAGAGAGGGCCAATAATAACCAGCCCTTAAAATCTTGTCAGTAGTGGATTTCCAATATAGATGCCCTCCACAGTCCCCTGCATGGAACTCTTTCGTGATGCTGTTGGTTTCATTTATGGTTAAACAGTTCAGCAAAATTACTTCATGATTTTTCCAAAACAGGGCACCATCTAGGACACAAAACTTTGACGCTTTCATTCTTAAAAATCTCTTTTTGGTTCTGGACAACCCTGGGGGAGCACACAGGTTTAACAATACATAGAAAATATCGGCATACCATGGGGATTGTAAAAATGTTTCACTGATTTGTGGAGTCGCCATCTCTTGTTCGTTGTCCAGTTGGTTAATATCTAAGGCCTGAAAGTTTGTTTCTGACATTAGCTTGGCCAGACCTTGTCCCTTTATCAGCTTTATGGGTTTTATCTCAATGTCGTATTCAAGAATACTAGCAATCCATTTGCCTCTTTTGCCTTCTAGTCCGTCTTGGGTTAATATGTCTTTTACAACAGAGTTTGGGACGTAGGCGATCATATGTGAACATAAAATTTAGACTCGGAAATCTTTGATTGCTTTAACAAGGGCATAGGCTTGCTTTTCCATGATTTGGCATTTCAAGGGTGCATCTCTTAAGGCTCGGCTGAAAAATGCAATAGGCTTTTCATTTCCTTGATCATCCTTTTGCAGAAGGATAGTAGCTATGGTGTGTTCTGAAGCAAAGGAAAAGATGATAAAATCCTTATGAAACTGTGGACTTGTGAGTACGGGTGTTTGAGTCAACGCAGCTTTGATACTCTCAAAAGCCTACTTGGTTTCCAGAGACCATCTTACCTTGGCATCCTTTTTTAACATATTACTTAATAGTCTTATCAGTTCTGCTAAGTTTGGGATAAATCTCCTTAGGAAATTAATCTTTCCAAGGAATGCTTGGAACTCTTTTATGTTTCTTGGGTATGGAATTTGAAGGATTGCTTGAATTCTTTCCAGATCAATTTTGATACCATCTTTTGAGATGATGTGGCCTAATAACTTACCTTCGTCAAGGCCGAACAAGGACTTCTTGGGGTTCAAGGAAATGCCATATTTCCTGCATGTTATGAAGATTTGCCTTAAGTGTTTGAGATGCTCTTGATCAGATTTGGAGAAAGGGGTTAAGTCATCAAGATAGACAGCAAGGAATTCATGGATTTCCTTGGCAAATGCAATATCCATTGCTCTTTGAAAGGTGGCACCAACGTTCTTTAGCCCGAAAGGCATTTTAACATACTTAAATGTTCCCCAGGCTGTGGTAAAGGCTGTCTTGTCTTGGTCATCTGGGTGAACAAGTATTTGATTGAAACTTGAGAATCCATCTAGTAAAGAAATCCTAGAGGAACCCACTACTCTTTGTAGGATGTGGTCCATTTTAGGTAAAGGGTAGTGGTCTTTTAAAGAAACCTGGTTTAAGTTTCTTAAGTCTACACACAGTCTGATCTCACCTGATTTTTTCCTTGTGGGAACCAGATTGGATACCCATTCAGAAAATTTGATGGGCGCTATGATACCTGCTTCAAACATTCTTTTCACTTGTTTCTCAATGAGGGGAAGAAGCATAGGATTTATTCTTCTAAGTTTTTGCTTGAATGGTTTTGATTTGGTTTTAAGGGAATGATATTTTGAATCACTGAGTTGTCATAGGACCTCAAGTCCTCATAACTCCAAGCAAATACCTCTTGGAACTCTTTGAACAAATCCACTTACTTTGGCTTTTGATCAGGGGGCAGATTTTTGGACAACTTAATCATTTTGGGATGTTCTGTTGTCCCTATGTTATGTTCTTCTATAGCATCATCTAAAGACTCCATTTTTGGTTTTTTGGGCACATCATTGTCATCAAACATGTCTTCTAATGGAGTAAGGCCGGCAGGCAAAAGGTTATTCTTTAGATCAATAAACTCAGCCTCTGCTTTGGCTATTTCCTCTAAATGCATTTGTTTCAGCTGTTCTATATTTGCATTGTCAAACACAGTTGGGTTAAGGATTTGTTTTGCTGTTACAGCCTACTGATTTTCATTTGTTTGTTGTTGGGAATCGTTCATGGCCTCCATGTTGATGTTTAAATTTGAAAACTCGCCCTCAAGAGTGAGGAAATTGTTAATCTGTGCATCGTTTTCAAATACTTGCTAGTCTATAATATTGTTAGGAACAGAGGGCCTATGTTTTATTTCAGTAGTAAAATGGTGATTTGGCTCAAAGGGAAGCTTGCATGTACTAGCAAAAGTGGCTAGGGTGTGAGCACGTATGTTATGGTTCCTCGAAATCTTGGCAAGCTCGGACTCGGTGAAGGTATTAAGTATATCCGTTGCAGCAATCCTATATGACCTCATTCTATTGTCATTAGTAACAAAGTTGCCTTTCATTTGTTGGATGATTAAATCAGAGTCACCTAGAATGGACACTTTTGTAGCTCCTAGAACTTTGAGCAGTTTTAGGCCTAAGAGGAGAGCTTCATACTCTGCCATGTTATTGGTACATCTGAAATTTAGTCTGTAGGCATGACCTTTTGCATGATTGTCATGTGTATTGTGAATCCATACACCTGCCCCTGCTCCTAGCTTGTTGACAGAACCATCGAACTCTAAATACCATGTAATTTCTTGTTTTTGGTTTGTATCAAGAATTTCTGTTATTTTAGGATTGGGCAGATCTAGAATTTCAGTTTCAGGAGGTTCTTCCTGTTTACTGGTTGCGTTGACTGTTGTGACTGTTTCATGGGCACGGGAAACCGGTTCTTCATTTATGCATGTCTCTAGCTCTGAAGCTATAGGCTTCTTATCAGTTGGAGGATCGTTATCATCATTAAAAGGAATAAATGAATCCATATCAGAATGGATTGAGTAAATTGGAAAATTTTGGTGCATTTCCTCACTACTCACCACATACTTCATCAGTGTTTCTCTATACAGTGTCTTTGGTTGCCCAAAGACATATATAGTGGCAAAAGAGAGGTCGAGTTGAAGGGATCCTTGGAGGTTTTCTCCCAATGATCTTGATAGGAGCATACCATATTTTGTTGGAATGTCAGCAACTACTACGTCCATTAGGATTGTCTTGCTGGGAAATTGGACTAAAGACACACAAAGGTCTTTGATTAAGCCTAACCATTTGACCTGACTTGAGTCAAAGGAGTATAGATCTTTGTAGGGCCATGTGACATCAAGGTTTAGCTTTTCCATTACAGCTTTGGGCATAAGATTGTGTGAGGCACCTAAGTCAAACATAGCATTGTGCAAGATTTTGTCATGTATGTGCAGACTGACATAAAAAGGTGAACAGATCCATATGTTGTTTTCCCATTAACTTGTGGACCAAACAACAGCTCAGGGGTATCATCTAAAACATTTACATCATCTTTGACCTCGGGTAGTTGAAGTGACCTTTGAATTTGTTTCCTATACACATCATGTTTGGCAAGTTCTGAAAGGGGGATAGATATCTTAAGTTTTCCAATCTCTGCTTCTAAATTAAATGGTTTTTCTAATGGAATCTTTGCGTTGGCAGCAGTAGATTTCTCCTTTTCGCGAATACTTTCTGTGTCTTCCTTTTGTGTGTCTATGTTATGATGAATGACAGTTTGTGGTATTTCTGTCTTGGGAAGGTTTTTTGGAATGTTGTTCAAATTTTCTTCTGAGGAAGAAGGAGGTAGAGGCTGATCAGTATGAGGCTCTATGTCTGATATGTCCTCTACAGTGACTTGATGTGGGTTTGGGATAGCAGTATCAGCTGGTTCTGTTATGACAACACTGCCTTTAATTTTATTAGGCTATTTGATATCCTTCGTTTTTCTAGGTGCAGGGATATCAATGGTTCTTGTTCTCAGTTTATATTATTTGTGGACCTCATACACAGTAGAATCATAACCTTGTTTAAAATCAAAAGACTCTCCCGTCTTGGTCTGAAATTGTTTTATATCAGGGTAGTCTTGGTCTTCTTGAGTAAGAAAGATTTGTTGTTCATTTTTTGAATCTATCAAGTTCATGTCAGTCTCCTCTGTGGAATCACTGGATGTGGATGCTTCTACGTAGTTTTCTTGGAAAGGAGGCCTAATATCATGGTCGGGACTAGCCCTTCCAACATTTGTGGTTTGATTTTTCCTGAAGTTTGAACTGCTTATGGTGTTGGGTTGTTGTCCTTCCCATGATGATTTCCTCTCAACACTCTCTACTCTGTCTCCCAGCCTATGCATGCCATTGAAAATAACATCTAACTTCTGGTCCAAGGCTGAGGGTTCTTCCTTAAAGGTAGTTCTTCTCTCGGTTCTAGCTCTGTTTCTTTTGGAAATTAAGTTTGCCTCCACACCAACAACAACATTTTGCATCTCTGCAAGGCTTTGAGGGGCTCTCTCCCTTAGCTGATAAACCATTTCAACATCAAAACCATCAGGGAATTTGTACAAAGCAAGATCAGGTGGAGGTCTTAAGTTCTGTGGTATTGCATTGTAGACATTATTGAACCTTGCACAGTAATCCAGAACAGTCTCCTGAGGGCCTCTTTTGATAGTGTCAAATTCAGATAATATGTGCAAGGGGTCTTTCTTTTTCTCCCACCTGTTGATAAGGGACTGATATAAGGCTTCTGGGTCTCCTATGGTATTGGCTGGGGGTGCTCTAAACCAAGTCCTGACATCACCGATCAAACTTTGGACAAAAATATTCATTCTTACACTGTCATCATCAATCTCATAACTTTCAAAGAAATCCTGCATTTTTTTTGTATGTTGAAGGGCTGTGCAGGAATTTGTGCCATCAAAATAGGTAATTTTAGTCTGGTAATCCTGAGGCATAGCCCCGGGATTTGCAGGCAGCTGTAAGGGTGCATATCTATTCGCCATATTAACAGGGATAAGTGGAACAAAAAGGATAAGTGGAACAACTGGGGCAACTGGGATATTTGGAGTAGCAGTGGTGGTATGCGCAGTGGATGGAGGTGTGGAAACGGGGTTTGAAGAAGTGGATGTTGAACAAGGGGAAGTAGGGTTTGAGCGAAACATAACTTTAACAGGGGTTGCAAAATGGCGATGCTGAACTATTTCAGGACTGGAAGCAGTCAAACCTTCGTGTTGCTCTTGTTTTCTAAGGATCTTACGAATTATATTGGGGTTTTCAAAAACAACTGGGGGATCCGGATCTGTATTTGATCTTGTGTAACGTGAATGCCTCTTGGGAGCCAGCTTCTAGCTTGTTTTTAGGGAATTTTTCTAACAATACAAGTTAAACTGAAGCTTTTTAAAGGTCAATTTCTTTCTCTGCGGAGCTTCGGACTGGTTTTGTGAGATTATCTGAGGAAGATGCCCAGCGGAGTTGCCATTATGTTATCACTCAGGTTGCCCCTAAGCTCCTGAAGGGATACGCCCGAGGTAACCACAAACCAATCTTTGGATTACAGGTTCTAGCCCACCTGTAATCAGAGAGGGCTCTCTCTTGATGATTTAACGTTGTTGATGATGATTTTAGGCTAGCTATTGGGTTGTGTGGGTTTTTCTTAGATTAGGATGGTGTTTGAATGGAAGGAAGATGCATTCAAGCAGAGAGGCACACATAGAGTGATAAGTTTCAAACCATTGGGCATGGAGTGAAGGAATAGGACCGAAGGTAGGATTTCTTGATCACAAGGGGAATATGGAGCAAGGTAGCTGCACATGAGACAACCTTCAAGCTAAAGAGATGGGGTGAAATGTAAGGAATGAGAGGAAATTAAGAATCTCTCAAACAACTTAACAGAGAGAAGGAGAATGTAATCTATCTAGGGGTAGTTAAGAATCCCTGGATAACTGTCATACATGGTGAATCAGGGAAAATATGAGCGAGGTGGAATTCATATTTATGCCTAAAACAGATGAAAACATAAAGAAATAGCAGAAATTGAGCATAGAGTGCAATTAAACAAGTTCTAAGCTATTCTTTCTTTCTACTACTTAGATAATGATATATGAATGGAAGAACAGAGGTAAGAAGCACTTATTGAGTCATGTACCAGCACAAGAATTCCAGAGTCACTCTTCAACCATTAAACACAATACATAATTCATTCTCCGATCCCTTGAGCAATCTTTGGTTATAGAAATTATCACATATACAGTGCGAATCTCTGCTCAGGCAAAACATCAAACCAACAAAGACCAACCCTTGTTCTATTGTTCAGGGCTGTCCTTATAGATAAAATATCTAGAAGTGTTTATTACAACCGACCTAAACAGGTATGTGGAAAAAATCTTTTTAAACCTAAACTTGTGCTGAAATTAAATGCAAAAAATATCTATTGAGTTGTGCCCGAAGCAACTCATTCAAAAGAGTTAATGCAGTGTCCTCTATGACTTGGTGCAGTGTTGTTGCAATAACTGAGCTTCGAGCTTTTGTTCACTAATCTTATGTGAGTTTTAATGTGCAGTCACTGTGATGATGAGCTTTGAGTGGTTCCTTAACTGCTTCTTGACTTTTAAAGATTTTCTTTTAATGTTTTATTTGCCTCGAGCCCTGAGAAGATCTTTACTGATACACTTCGCCGCAACATTGATACTCTTTGACATGGATTTTGGCTTGACATTTGCTCTGATACTCTTTAATGACTGAACTGGGTCTCTCTCTTTCTTCTGATACATTAAAACTGCAAAATTGGGCCTTTTCTGCTCTTTTCGGTGCAAAAACAGCTATGGAATCAAAATATTCCCTAAAGATTCCCCACTTCGCCATATTTCCTGTAGCGCATCAAAAACTGCCTCAGAACTTGAATCCGGGCCTCCTAAGATGCATTTTCGCGCTTGCGCACCCTTCTTTGGCGGGTGACGTCAGCGGTGGGTCCTGGTACGACAGATGATGTCAATGGGGTGACATGGCTGGCTGCTACATGGTGCGGTGCCTTATATGTTTCTGCGATGTGATAGCGGTAACTGAAATGTTGCGATCTGCGATGAATTTGCAGTGAACCCTGTCTTAATGATAAATCATGTTTTAAATGAAATATATGAGTAAATGAAGGCATGCGGCAAGGAAGTATTTGTGATGCAATATATTCTCTTGATGCTATAGCAATGTCGCATCGGAGCAAAGGGAAGAGGCATGCACTTTGGGAACAAGACTATTGCGACCACCGATTTCTGATTGATGATATCGCATCAGCGGAAAGGGGAAGGGGCATATATATGTGGCGTATATTTTTTGCGATACGCCGATTTGTGAAATAGAATCGGTGGAGCATCCATTGGGGAGAACAAAAACTAGCCACCTTACCTTTGACACCTCCGACTGCGATAATCACGTCAGAGGGGGTCCAAAAGGATCGGAAGAATCTTAACACAGTCGGTGAAGATTATTGTGATAGGAAGAAAGGTATATACGCTTCTGAGGAGTATTTATGGCCTCGGGAGGGGTCCAATAACCTATAAAAGAAGAATTTCATGCTTTGGAAGGAGTCCATTGCATTGGAAGATGGTTTTAAAGGGGCAAGATGAGGGTTGTTGCCATGTTTCAGACAAACTTAGCAATTCCCAAGTGTACTTATGGTTATTTTTCAACCAAGGGAAGGGGATAAGTATGTAGGGGAGTTATTAACATAGTTTTAGTAGGGGATGGGGAGATATATAGGGAGCTATATAGTAAGTTATTATTTAATATGACCATGATGAGAAAGCGCTAAGTGGGTGAATCTTAGACTATTAAGGGAAACAATGATCCATAAAGGGAGTATGAATATTCCTTGAGTAAAGAAAATCTTTACCAAGGTGAATGATATGGAAAATAATGAAACTAAGAGACATCAAGTAGATCTTGATCTCTTCAGGGAGATTAGTGAGTGTCTTGGGGAATAAGGAAGAAGGGGGAAATTAGTCATGCCTCGCTTGAAATTCTTCAAATGAAAACTGCCTGATGATTGTGAGCTGAACAGATATGACACATGAAAACATGAAATTGGTCACATCAACATTCTGCAACCTTAAAGCTACCTATCCAATCCTACTTGCCTAGCATTTTTTCTTCTTCTTGGTTTGGGTGTATTTGGACTTGCAGACCCAAATTTTCAAATTTTTCTTTTTCTATCTTCCTATCTACATCTACACTTATTTCTTCCAAAGGCCCAGATTAAGCAGTTGTGCTCCTTTGATTCTCTACATGTCTAATAATCTGCCAAGATTAAGCTGTTTTGATAGATATTCATTCTCTATATTCTAAAACAGGAAATTGAAACCTAGGGAGACCAAGATTAAACTGTTTGGACCTCCCTTTAACTGAAAGTTCTTCAAAATGGAATAGTAGATCAAAATTGGAACACAGCAGTGGTACTTGAACCGACACATTCTCATGGCATCCTTTCCTGGCATCTGTAGCAATTATGGAACATTGCAGCATGCAGAGAATGACATATTTGGCATGTAAAATTGTCAATCATGAAATATGAGTAACCTGTTGCAGCAGGAGGCTAACATGGAGGAGAGTATAATACCATAAGACCCTTCAATCCTATCTATCGTAAGAAGAAAGAGGGTAGTCATGGTCCACTTTCACTGCTTGCACCACCCAATGAAGGGACTTTAAACACGAAAGAGCTGGCTCTTATTGGATTTCTCCTTAAGAAAGAAGAACCTATAGTAGAGCTCGAACTAGAACAAGAAAATGAGGAAGACTACCATGTAGAAGAAGCCTCAGATGAAGAGTCTCAAATCAATGTACTGTGAGATTTCTACACTAATGAGAATGATGACGATGAAGGAGGTAGCGTGACAGAAATAAACACTAATGAAATCCACACACGAAGCAAAGGATGACATGTAGGCACCATGAAGCCTGTAGACTAGACAAAGAAAGATACTCGCCCTTTCAAAGCATCCACTCCCAAGGTCCCTATTGAGAAGGGTAAACCTAGTGGTGATTCCAATATTACACTGGTCGCCAACAGTTCAAAGAAAGAGAATACGTCTTTGATTGCAACGAAGATGACCCAAAATGGTAAACTCCTACCTAAGAACAACAAAACTGGTATGTTTACTCTATGCTATCCTATTTATAACATTGATTACAACGTTGTAGATGATTTTAAGAAATATAGGGCTAATATAACATACTTAGATTTGCTAAAATTAACACAGAAAAGGGATCTGCTCCCGAAAGCTATGAATGTGTAGAATTGCAAACCTCCTACCAATATAAGCAACCAAACCAAGAAGTCAACATCCAACCCTATTAGTACCCCCACCATAGCCCAAAAGCCATCAGCTATGGAAGCCACTCTATCCAAAATGAATCGAAGCCCCCAAGATGTCATTGCAACCATGATAGGGAGGAAATCAAAATCCATGACTTCACCTTTCCTTATCACATTTTAAACCTTCAAAATGAATGTACACAATTGCTTGGTAGATTATGATGCCTCATCCACTGTTATGCCTTACGTTGTTGCTAAAATACTGCATGCAATACTCGAGAGAACTAGAACTTGAATTATGCCATTGGACAAAACAAATGTGAAAGTACTTGGGGAGTTAAAAGATGTGTTGATTCGGATGGCTACTAAACCACAATACACACAAGTTGTTAATATAGTGGTACTCGACATACCCGAGGCTTATGGAATGTTGGTTAGTAGGGACTGGTCATCAAATCTGAATGTATATTTCTCAACTGATTGGTCCCATCTCTTGTTGCCCCACAAGGGAAAAGGTGATATGCTGAAAGTTGATCGATAAAGATACATGAAGCATGTGCTAATGGAACTAAACAGCCCCAATGAACCTGTAATGTTTACTAAGTCCATCCTTGGGATTTATAGCTTTGAACTTTGTACCACCGAAACATGTTTTGGAGAATTCCAGGCAGAAACAGTTGAAGAAACTGTGACAAACACACAGTTGGAATCTCTCCCCTATGATCCAACTGATGAATCATCTTATATTATAGTAGATGATAGGACTAATTTCATAAGATGCAGTTCATTAAATGTAACATTAGATTCTATTTCTGGATGCTATATTTTGATGGATCTAACTACATTGGAGGCGCAGGCACTGGAAACTTTCTCATTGACTCGCAAGGGAACTGACATCTGATGGACAGATGGTTGGAGTTCACGTGCACCAACAACATGGCAGAATGTGAAGGCGTGTTGTAGGGCCTCAAAAGGGCCATTGATATGAAAGTGAAAAATCTTGAAGTTTTTGGTGACTCATAGATAATTGTGGACTAGGTAAGGAAAAGGGTGCGCTACAATTTTCCACATCTGGTAAGGTACCAACATGAGGTATGGAGCTTAATTGACAGTTTTAATGCTTTTAACATTTCATACATACATTGAGGGTGAAACCAAGATGTTGATCGGATGGCTGGTATGGTTGCAAAACTTTTGCCTAATCTTACATTGAACAAGAATAAATTTTATATCGAATTAATTTTTAGAGCATTCGTACCTAATAACATATCAAATTCGAAGGTGTCCGAAGGTGATAATCAAATCCCTGAATTCCGGCATTGTGAAAAGGCATCCAAAAATATATTCATTAGTGAAGAGGAGCATAAGTATATACTCACGGTAACTGACCACTTCACCAGATGGACCAAAGCCATCCCAATTCAGAAGGTTAATGAGGATGAGGTAATATCTTTTATGGAAAAATCTATTATCAATAGGTTCGACATCCTTTACGCTCTCATATTTGATAATTCTTCTTACCTTTCATCTCTAAAATCGATTGGATTTGCTATCCACAATGAAACGGATAGCTAGTCCTAAACTAGCGCAGGATGAGTAAGTCGAAAGGTGAACACATGAAGTTTCAGCACATATGGCTGGGCCCATTACAAATTAAAGAAAAAATTGGTCAAGGAAATTACAGACTGAAAATTTTATAGGGAGAAACTGGAAAACTCTCTGTTAATGGCCAACACCTCAAAAGATACTTCCAGTAGCCACAAATGGTGGTTACCTCCTAAGTAGGTTAGGACTCCTTTTATTTTGCTATTAGCTTACTTTCATTTTCATCCTGTCCATTCCCGTTTTTTGCAAAGTTTATTTTTCTGTTGTTTGCAATTTTAGACTTTTGTAGCTATCTAATTTATGTCTTCCAATATTGTTTTCACCTTCTCAAACCTCTTCAGATTTCCTTCATTCACTGCCTTCACCTTTTTCATCCCTCAGTAACCTGCCGATGGATTTGTTGATCTGAAATCCATCATTACCTACAAATCAAACAAATTTTCAATGAGCCCATGAGAAGTTAAAAAAAAAAATTGCGGTGAAATTCAAAACCGAAGTCTGTCAGTGGCATCTATTGGGAACTAGGTGAGATCTATTGATAACTTGGATATCTGGAGCATGTAGGGGCAACTTTATAAAACAAAAATGTGTAACTACAACTAGACTGGCATGGAGGAACACTGCATTTTTAAAGAAATCCCACTCAGACCTATCCTATGCTTGTCCATAAGGTTTGCAGTCATTCTCCATTGGTTTCGTCCACTACACTAAGTTTTTTGATGCCTACCATATACTAGTAAACCTCCTTTCATGGGCTAAGCCCACTGTCATATATCTTGTCGCATATCCAATTGTGCTCTAGTCCTTGTGCCTGAAACTAGGAGGACTTATTTAAAAGAAAATGAAACGTTGAGTCCTTGTTCCAATCTGGAAGGACAAGTTTTCTGGGAAGCTGGTTGGAGTAAGGACTATTACTGGGCTCAGAGTACCGATAGACACAGTAAGCCCCAACCTTGCTTCAATAGTTTAAAAATATAGCATGATCCATCACTGCGCCGCATTCAATCATATGAAAGTATAGCACTAAAATTCTATATAAAGTGCAGATAAACATATCTTCATTAAGTTTGATGGGTAATGAAGAGTTGAGGTACACACCTGAACAGGTATTGACAGGCTATTGATGACCCCAAAAGGATCTTGAAAGTAGAAAATAGGTAAAGGAAGGTCAATAAACCCCATAATATGACCATTGGAGAATGCTTGTCAAAGCCTTATCAGAAAGTAGAAGCTATTTGTCTTTATCCCTCCTGAAGCAACTAATGTTGAAGTGGAACCCATGCCTATCCATTTATGTAGTTTGCATTTCAAGTTTATCATTAACAACCTAATGTTTTATTGAACAAAGGATCATTTGGAAATAGAGATAATTGGTTCTCCCAGTTGTTCGCCATTTGTTGTGACCACAACCACAACCTTATTGAAATTTGCCTTGAGAATCATTTTTGAATGTGTCCCCCAAGAGTTGATCCTGCACCCATCTGAATGATCTGTTTGATCCTAGGAATTTTAACTCTTGGCGAAGTCAAATCTTCCATTTTTAAATGGTTAAGGCCCCCTTTATAAATCCCTGCCGCGTGATTCATCTATAATCCTTACTTAGCCCTTCATTCATATCCTCATCGGGACTTTTCCAACCCTTCAAAACCTGCCATCGCATCTTTATTCCCATTATAACTCATTATGATGAAAATACCTTGAAACCATGCCCAATTTCCCCATTTCACTTATCACATGCAAATTAAACACATAATGCTTACCATAATACACTGCACTCAATGGCTTTATTGACATGAATACATATATTTTCGGGTCTGGAGCATTTCACATATCGCAATTGGTGAGGTCCCAAGGCTTGAACATAAAGTCCATGGCAATATGGCAGACCTACTGATACCATTAAACATAACACATTCATTTCGATTATGAAGCCCCGTTGCATATCGCATATCGGTGGATCCGAAGATCATTTATAAAACACAATGCGATATGGCAGACCCACTGCATTATTAGATACAACATATATCTATATATATATATATATATATATATATAATATATATATATAGATATATATATATAGATCTATATATATATAGATAATATATATATATATATATATATATATATATATATATATATATATATATATATATATATATATATATATATATATATATATATATATATATATATATATATATATATATATATATATATATATATAAAAATCGGGTCGAGCCGAGTCCCATATCGCAATTGACGAAGTCCTGGGTCTGCACACATTGCGTTATGCGATTTGACAGACCCTTTGATCTTATCAAGCATAATATATATGTTATCGGGTCTTCCTTCCCAATCGCTAAATAGCTATCAGCGGATTCTAGCACTTATGCCTAAGGCCCGAAGCGATGAAGCAAACTCGCCGATAACTATGCGTTCGGGTGTATTAATTTTGAAATCTAGCCTTGTGGTCTAATGCAGTATTTTCCATGTGTTCCTATGTTTTCGTTAAGATGTCACGGTCTAGGTTTTCAAAATAAATCCGATAGGGGCAGTGTTGGATATGATGTCCCATTGCGATGTGCGATTGCAACTCATCACAACACAACTTTGGTTGAGCCAGGGATCATTTCTTTCACACTCGCTCTTTTAATTTCATTACTTATGATCATTTTTCAATGATGTCGAGAGATGTTCTTGGGTGTTTTTATCATTTTTTTGTAATCATAAGGATAATATGAATTATTTTTGCAAGTGAGTTCAAGTGGATCTGGTAGCAGATAAAGGTGTTGTATGTCTAGATGACACCTCTGCACCCACAGTGTCGATACTACAAAAGTGAAACCTGCAGAAAGGGGTATGAACCACCATAATGCATAATGAAGGCATTTTATGTGTCAAAAGGGAAGCACAACCCTGATCCATCAAGATGTTACTCCCTCCAGAAACACCTCAAAGCATGCTAAATGTGGGATGATGGGCATGACATCTTCAGTTTCCTCCAGTAAATTACAAGGAATAATAGCCACTCCACAGAGGTGCAACAAAATCATACATAGACATTCTCTGTTCCATCGACACACATTCATTTCCCCAGGAACAGGGATGCTCCAGGAAAGGTGGCTTCAACGTGCTAACAATCTCATCGATTGTTGTCCTCTGTACATTTTTTGATCCATGTAGTGAAAAGAGAGGGGAGTGGAAAAACAAGGAGAGAGGGGGGTCAGTTCCTGAAGGCATAAATATTACCTCGCTAGATGACACCATGACTTTTTCATTTGGTAGAACAACTTTTGTTTATTGTGAGTAACGAAGATTGTTTGGGTCAGAGAAGGAGCCTTTTCTCAGATTGATTTTCCTCTTCTTTATATGTTAAGAATCAGGATGTTATTGTGAGCATAAATATGGATGTGACTTGTGCTTGTGCCCATTGATGACTTACAGTTTATGATTAGCTTTGGTTGCTTGAATGTGATTATTCATCATAGTCAATTCATGAGCAATCCCTGATTTGAAACTATGTTAAACATTAGTTGCAAGCCCTAATTACATAAAAGGAATGTGTATTCCTGTATGAGTGATTGGATTGCAATTTAGAATTGATGCAGCCTTGTTCTTATGTGAACTAGTAATTGATTCATTTAGGCTTGGGATTCATATATGATGTTTAAACAATCTTGCATCATGCTCCTGCATGATAGATTAGGATATCTAGAACTAGATTAGAGTAGTTAGAAGTAGCTTAGATAGGATTTAGTACATAGAGGTTAGCTATTTTATTTTGTTGATTTAATTTAAGTCTTCATCCCAGAAGCAATCTATCAACGCATTTAACAGTTTACAGGGTCCCTTAAAACCCGTTGGAACTACCAATTCCAAACGAAAGTAGGTGTAATTGGGGCTTGCTATCGGGTTAGTTCCCCTTTTTTGTGTAGCGAACATTTGCCATGTCAACAGGTCCAAAGGTCAAAACAATGACATGTGGAATTTTGTACAAGTTCGATCTATGGAACCAATCTATAATCAGGTCATCGTGGGAAATTTGTTATAACTCTTTCATGGGGAATCCAATCTTGATCAGACACTCGGGGTTGGAAAGTGGATGTGAAGGGCTAACATAGGATGAACTTGTAGACCTTGCAGATATAAAACTATAGAGATACATCATATTCAATATGAAGCTCCTACAAAGACAAAAAAAGGTGCGTACTCTTTTTAAAATTTTGCATAAGTTTTATTTGAAAAATTAGTTTGAAGGAATTCAAAGGACATAATGAAGCAAAATTATCATTAATTGATGCCCTGAATAAATAAAATGGAAACATCTAGTAAGCAACCTAAAATCTCTAGCATGACTCACGAATAAGAGGAAGAAATGAAACATGATATATGAAAATGATGAGACCAAGTGCAACAAATTTCACTCTCACAAAATGTAGAAGAAGCTAATAGAGATGGTTTAAAGAAAGGAATGGAAGCTAAGATAGATGGTTTAAAGAATGGCATGGAAGCTAATATGGATGGTTTAGAAGTAAACATTAAAGATTTGATGAAAGACATGGAAGGTTTGAAAGGAGGTTTGGAAAATTTGCTATAAGAGATGCTTCCTAATGGTGAAAAGGTAGTAGAGGAAACTCGTGATGAGAACAAAGTAAATGCTAGTCATCATCTCATAGACTCTAAAGTTGTATTGAAGACCCACCATTTTGCAAAGATCGATAACATGGATTCTACAGATGGAAAGGATCATGTAACATGGATTCTACAGATGGAGCAATATTTCAATCTCCATAATGTGAAAAACACACAAAAGATACGCATTGTGACTTTATGTTTGGAACACAATTAGTTTGAAGGGTATGAATGGCTTTTCTCTCATAAACAAATTTTCACTTGGGCCATTTTTACATAATAAATTATAGTACATTCTGATGATACAAAAATAAACACCTTTTTTAGCCAAGTGACAAATCTCAAACAAAAATGTTCAATGGTGGAGCACATTGAGGACTTCCAAAAATTGAATATAAGGGTGAAAGATATTGTGGAGGAGCATAGGATTGATGTGTTGATAGGGACATTAAAATATAACATATAACATGAGTTTTGCCTTTGGGAACTTGATTCATTAGAGAAGTCATTCAGGTTGGCAAGAAAAATTGAAAGACAAATTATGGCAACAAGGAAGCCTACCAATCACAACTATAAAGATGGAAGTGTTGTTGCAACTAGCCTTCCACAACCTATGAGGTTGACATCACAACAATTAGAAGAAAAAAGAGAAAACAAGATTTGTTACAGTTGTGATAGCAAATACACTAAAGGTCATAAGTGTGCTGAGAAGAAATCATTTTACATAGATTGTGAAGAGGAAGAAGAAAAGGAACAAGAAACGTCAACAGAAGAGGATACAAACCAAGAAGAAAGACTAGAGAAATAAGAAATGAGTCCAACCATATCTTGTAATGCATCGACCAGAATAAACACGCTTTAAACTATTAAGATAGAAGGACATATCAAGGAAAAAATGATAATAGTGTTGATTGATACAGGCAGTACCAATAATTTCGTTCATTGGAAGATGGCAAAGAAATTGAATTGCTTCCTATATCTAGCACCAAAGTGTCAAGTAATGGTTGCAAATGGAAGAATCATAATTTTCTTTGGAAAGTACCATAATATCAAGCTATCCATGGGATAATATGGTTTGAATATTCCAATTATTTCCATTCCAATGGGTGGTGCTAATGCTGTACTAAGGGTCCAATGGCTACAATATTTGGGTAACATAGATTTTAATTCTCAAGAACTTTTCTTGAAAACAATTCAGAAGGAAAGGAAGCTGAATTAAGGGGTATCATAGGGAAACCGGGAAATATAATCAGCTCTAACAGCATGACAAAGATTCTAAAGAAATAACAATGTGGCGTAATTGAACAATGATGTTCGATAGAGGTTCCCACGTCGAAATCATCTATTTCTGTAGATCTCCAAAAGCTCTTGGAGAATTATTCCAAGGCATTTGAGACTCCCAAAGGCATCCCACCTATTCTTGATCATGATCATGCTATTCATTTGATTCCAGCAAGTGTTCCTCCAAACCTCAGGCCTTACAGATATCCATATGCCCAAAAGAGTGAAATTGAACGTATGGTTGTAGAAATGTTAGAGGATGGTATAATTCAACCTAGTCAAATTTCTTTCTTTGCTCCAGTATTATTGGTGCATAAGAAAGATGGATCATGGCTCATGCGTCTAGATTATAGGGAGCTCAACAAGCTCACTATTAAAGATAAATTTCTCATTCCTGTCATTGATGAATTATTGGATGAATTGCATGGAGCAATTTACTTTACCAAGTTGGAACTTCATTCAATATATCATGAAATCAGAATGAAGAAGAGCAGCAAAACTGGATCATGATAGAACAAAGAACAAAGAGTATCTTTAGAAGAGCAGCAAAACTGGATCACGAGGATGTTGGGTTATGAATTTGAAATCATCTAGAAAAGGGGAAGCAAATTGTTGTTGTAGATGCACTCTCAAGAAAGGATGAGGATGTGGAAGCATTGCTTTGCAAGATTTCTATTATCCAACTAGATTGCATAAATGAACCAATAGATGAATGAAAGAAAGATGAAGAATTGTGGGCACTCATTCAAAAGTTACAAAAAGACCCCAGTACGTTGGATACATTTAGCTGAAAAATATTCATTATGGTACAAAGATCGATTATAGATCTATAAGAATTCCTATCTCAAACAAAATATTCTTTTGGAATTGCACAACCCTCCCTTAGGAGGGCATTTAGGATTTTTAAAAACTTACCACAGGGTTAAGAAGGATTTTTTTTTGGGTTGGCCTTAAATCTGATATTCAAAAGTTTGTGGCAAAATGTTTCATTTTCGAACGAAATAAAGTTGAAAAAGTTATGACCCTAGGTCTATAAAAACCTTTATCCATTCCATGTCAATGTTTGGAGGAGGTTTCAATGGATTTTTTCATAGGTTTACCCAAGTCTGAAGGAAAGAGTGTCATCATGGTGGTAGTTAATACACTTTCCAAGTATGCACACTTTTGTGCATTATCTCATCACTTTAAAGCTAGTAGAGTTGCTATTGCATTTACAGAAACAATTAAAAAGCTACATGGAAACCCAAAGATTATTGTATGTGACAGAGATGCCATTTTCACTAGAAATGTCTCGAAATGATTATTTTTTTGTCTGGGTACTCAGTTAGCACATAGTTCATCTGATCATCTTCAATTTGATGGGAATACTAAGATAGTTAACAAATGTTTGAAAGGATATCTTTGTTTCTTTGTATCTAATAAACATACACAATGGGTCAAATGGTTACCGTTGGATGAATGGTGGTATAACACATCCTTCCATACTACAACAAAAATGACCCCATTTATGGCACTTTATGGATATCATCCATCCACCATCCATCACATCATATTTAATGGAAAATTTTGAGGTTCAAGCAGTGGAAGATCACATCGAGCATCAAGAAAATGTTCTCCAACTCTTAAAGGATAAGCTCTCTTTGGCACATAATAGATTTAAAGAATAGGCAGATCAACATTGCAATGAAAGAAGTTTTGATTTAGGTGACTAGGTATTTCTATGGCTACAACCATACAAAAAATGTCATTCAAGCAAGCTAATAAGGATAATAAATTATCACCAAAGTGTTATGGTATATAAAAGTGCAAAAGATTGGTACTATGTCGTACAAATTGGAGCTTCCTAGAACTTCCAAAGTGCAACCAATTTTCCATGTTTCATGCTTAAAGAAGTTTATATGTGTCAAGCTCCCAGTTCAAACAATGTTGCCAGAACTTGACGAGGAAGGAAAAATCATATTGGAACATGAAGAAATCACAGAAAAAATAACTCCACAACTACAAAATTGATCGATTTCAGAGTATCTCATCAAGTGGAAGAACTTACTCGCTTAAGGTTCGACATCGGAGGATTAGAATTTTATATAGAAGCATCTAAAACTACTCTAGTGTTGATGACGACACTTTTTTGAATGGGAGGGGCATGTTAGGTCCCTATAATATTAGTGTATTCCCTTATTATTACTTTCATTATATCCCCTTATTGTTAATTTTCACAATATTTTTATTATTTTTCCCCATGGAAACCCACTATTGTTATTGTTGTATACTTACATTATTATTGTTATGTTGGCTTTTACTATATTGTGACCCCTTAGACTCCCATTTATAGAAAGGAGGTCTTGTCATTTGTACCATCGAAGAATTTTTCATTTGTGTAATGTAAAGGAGGTTTCCCCATCAAAGAGGCTCATTTTGAAGTTGTTGATCTGTCTTTTCTTCTATTTTGTGAGCTGGTTTCATAACAAAATGTTCAAAAATAAGCAAGGATTGATTCCTTGGACATGAGGGAATAAGGATCTCCTCTCTAGTTCAAAGAGAGTGATGTTAAATATTATATTCTCCATGTGCCATGCACTAGACTAGGACTAACATTTATAAGTATTAGTGAAGGAATTCAGAGGGAAAATGGAGGATTTTATCCGAAAAATAGAATGGAAATAAACTTGCTCAAGCTATGGTAGCTTATCTCTGAGAAGAGTTGTGTCGGCTACATGCCTCTGAACTATGTTGCAATGAGGCTCAAGGGCCTTTTTATTATTGAAAAACAAGATAAAACCCTAAACAACCAAAACCCTAAACCCAAGATATGTAACACTAAGAGCTTGTGGGCCTCATTAGGATTAGCTAGGCAACCAACTTTTTAGGGTTGTAACTTGGTCACATTATCTCCATTTGGCGTATATGATACCTTTTTGGAAAGGACTCTCCTAGTACCACATTATTTGCAATAGGCCCTTGCCAATGACTATGGGCATGCAACGGACATCGAACAAATGTTGTTTAACGGGAGTCAAAACTACTTCGGACCTCCAGGACTTGAAAAACTGCTAAAAATAGTAAATCCTAAAATAAACAAGGAAACAGATGAAATCAACTCGAGGTCTAGGTGGAATACGCGAGTGGCCACCAATATCCACCTGGATTAGGATTGGACAAGAATCTAATATTCCTTGAGGATAAAGAATTCAGTATAGGAAGTAGACCAACACTCTTTGAGGATCAAAGATGTTTCGAAGATAAGAGTGGTCAAAGAGGACCAATATTCGTTGAGGATTGGAAATCAAAGAAAATAATAGTATTAAAAGAGCATAGCTAGTGAACATCGATTTTGGGGCATCTGACTTAAGGTGTAGTATGGTGTATCACTTAAATCCTCCCAAAACATTGCTCTACTATAAATAGATCTTGTTAATTAAAGGAATGTGTCTGTGAACAATGTTGATTTTGATGCTTGAGAATGTCTTATCAATCTAACTCTTCTTATGAGAATACTCAATTTCAGAGAATCCTTGTACCAGTTGTACAATTATGAAAAATCCCTAGTTAAGGACTGTTGGATAATGTAACTAGTTGTTTTCTTCATCATTTCCATTCTACTCATTTCATTATGTAAATCTTATATAATAATAAAAAGAATAAAGAAAAATGCAATTTTCTAGCATGGCTTTCATGCTCAAGTTGTTTTTTTCACTACGCTAAGCATGTCCTTCATGCTTATGGGGTTTGTTAACTAAAAAAGAGTATTTTTCATAAGTCTTGAAGTGAAGTCCCATTTGGAATATGAAATAAAAGTGAAAATAAAATTTTATTTTAAGAGAAAATGTATTTTTTGTCCTTAAAAGACAAAGTAAGCCCTACCTCATGAGTTCGGTGCATTTTGGGGTACTCAACCTCCATAGATGTGTATATATAAGAGAAATTCGACTTCATTTGAAGTACACATGAGAAAGTTCAATCTCTTGAAGAAGGAGGAGAAAAAATCAGTAAGAAGAACAAGGAAAGAAGCCAAAGTCATAGAAGGAACAAATCCAAGTCTAAAGAGAGATAAATTTTCCCTACGAAACCTCACACATACTAAATTTTATAGTTGTAGTTGGGTCAAAGTTGTACGATTGTTCTCGGGGGGGGGGGGTGAAATATCGTTGCAAGAGTCAAAAGTACTATTGTAGGAGGCTGGAATCTGAACATTAACTAGATTTTGAAAGCGATTAACTTTGTTGACTTAAGGAGACTTTGAATTCTCTAAAAGCCTTGGAAGGAGGGCTAACTTAGGATTGTAAGTGGACTTAGTCTTCACATTGTGTCTTGGATTTCTCATTTGAATTGATTCTATAAGAAGAGAAGAAGTTGTTTCTATGATTTTGCCTTGGAGGGGTTTCACCCTGACTTGGAGCCTATATTTTGGGTCCATTGTCTTTTATGATCTTCAAGGTTTATGCACTTGATAATTTTTTGATGAAAATAATATAAACAAGAATAATAAGAATCTAACATAATATCACAAGCTTTTATCAAGGACAAGGAGAATCGTATTTAATAGTTATCCTATTAGCTTCTCCAACATCTCCTTCACATTGATAACATCCTTGTTGAATCACTTTGATTTTCTCTACACTTATTCAAGAAAATTTTCTCTTCATCACCTATAGGCACATCAATACTAAAACAAATATGGTTTTCATTTCCCATATACATATATTGCATTGTTACGTTTTTCATAACATTATCTTTTTTCAATTCCACTACCACAACACTACTCTCCATGATACATTCATTTTTATTATGTATGTTTCCTCATTGAATATTTTCCTTGCATCATTTTCCCGCATTTTTATTTTTCAAGTTACAATAGATAATACTCTAATAAGATATTCAATTCTTAGAAAAATAACTTTCTTAAAGACACCTTTAACATTCTTCCTATACACCCAAAAATATAAACATGAAGCCCACAACACATCCACTTACATATGTATTCATCTCTATTAGTATATTTGTAACACATGTGTCCACTCTTTAAACAACATTTTCTTTTACTTCAATGTTTCACAGTTTGCTAGGTATATTTATCATCATTTTTGTAACTATATTTTGCTTCTCATATTATTGTAATTGGCAATGACACTACTTGATGCAACATGGATTGTAGTTAGACTAACACAACAAAAGCTATGATATCATTTGACATACTTCACCCATTTCTTTTAAGAATGGGGTAATATCCATTAAACTCAAAGAGAATCTCTACATTCCCAATGATCCAAATTATATATATATATATATATAAAGAGCTTCTATAAAGAAAAGTAATGAGCTTTCCAACTAGATATTATTTCTAAATGACAAATTGCATAATTAAGAAGTTATTACTCCCTTTTTTATTATATTTTCGTTTCACAAAATTAATAGATATCATAAGAGAAGTGGATGTTGGACAACTTCCTACACTCATAATAGTAATCATATTGATTTGGACTACTACACCTCACTATTAATGACTAGTAATAAGATATTGATTTGGACTGGTACACCTCACCATCAACGACTAATACTAAATTTTTTTTCCCCTAATATTACTTATTACTTATTATGATTAAATTAACATTATAAAAATAAAAATAATTGAGTTAAAAAAAAAACATCATAAAAAATTAGACCTAAACTAACAATACAAAACTTACCGTTAATAAAATTTGTCATTAAAAATATATATACATACCAAAAGAAATATCTTTATATTCCATATTTCTAATAAAGCATTCGCATAACATACTTTAGAAATGAAAAATATAATAATAATATATAAACATAACCAAATATATATCAGATAAACTTTTCCCTTTACCTCATAATGTTTTCTTAAATAAACATGTTTCTAATTTAACATATCGTTTACTTATTACAATGATTAACATGTTTTGTTAACATGTTTCGTGATTTGATCATATGGTATTTCTTGACTTTCTATAAACTTTCATCGTCTGTTACTATATTCACTACAGCTAAAATCATTTGTAAAATTCCGGAAGTAGTAAATGCACGATAATATTATGATCCCATCATAATATCATGATAATATTTTGCAAAGTATATAGACACGATGTATCATCCCCATAACCAAGAAGACGTGCGAATCTCACGGGAAGCCATCATAATGACTTTATCTCTATTTTGACTTTATCTCAACCGGATGCATACCTTTATTATTTTCGTACACAAATGTGAATGTGAACCTTGTGGGATATAGGTTTCATTATTCAATGTTTTGGGACGATGTGAAAAAAGAAGGGTGATTTTTTTTAATGGGTTGGAGATTATAATGATAATTAATGTATATTAAAAGTTATATGCTTTATATGGTTTTAAAAGGATAAGAGATTAATCACATTATTTTTAGATTTTATTTATTTTTATGCTTGAAAAGTAATGATATAAGAATTTTATCTTCACTAATTTTGTCGATTTAAAAGATCAAGAAGGTTGGTTGGTTGTACGTTAAATATTTTAAAAGTTACATTCAATATGATACCAATTTTATTGTACCATTAACTTGACAATTTTTTTATCATGGTGTTTTGGGAATTGACTAAAGCTCAATTTCACTAGAAAGCTCTTGAAATTTATTTCTTTTATCTTAGTAACGTTCATTTTCTTCTTAACAATAACCAATAAAAACATATATTTTTCATTTTACAGATTGGAGTTCATCACCTTCATATAATATCTTAGTTTAATTTTTCCCTCTATCTCTTTATTCGCACTCAATCCATCCTTAAATTGTAGAATTGAGGCTTCTGTGATCCATCATAGTTATAAGAGAGGCTTCGGCGTAGATCACATGAAATAGACTTTTGTCGACGCGTTTCGAACCAACTAGTGTGGTTCATCGTCAGGACAAGCTGAAGAAACAGATCAGGCTAAGCATGTTAAATAGACAGCGCAGAGACTCCAACAGCTACCTAACGGCTAAGATTGACTCTAGGACCCACTCCAAAATTATATTTAATTTTATTATTATTTTTACAATATTATATTATTCTATTTCTAGAAAAAAGAGAGGATAGGTACTTTTACTAACTGACCTAATAGTAATAAAAGTAATTATCAATAAAACAATACCGATGGTTATTTTAAATGGTTATTATTAAATTATTTATTGTTTATATGATTTCCAATATATAAATAAATATATATTTTATATTCATTTATTAATATCTTGATTAAGTATATAAATGAGTTATTTATTGATGGTATGTTAATGAACTTATTAACTTTACTAATTATTAATACCATTCTTAAGGGTTAGTTGGAAAATATTTAATTATTAATACAATAATATTAATTGTTATTTTAAAGATTTAATTATTGTTAGAATGATTTCATTTACATAAATAAATATATAATCTAAATTCATTTATTAATTAAAGGTAAGTTAATATGCTTACAAATTTATTAAATTTACTAATTCTTAATATTATTATTAAAAGATAAAAAGAGGAAATTAATTAATTTATTTCGAGAGATAATATATATATATATATATATTATATATATAGTTATATATATATATATATATATATATATATATATATATTATTTTAATAATGTTAAAAAGAGATCAAATTGTCTAGAAAAGCTATATTCCTTAGAATAAATAGCTGAAAATAAGTAACTAAATAAAATATCAATAACTGTAATACAAATTGCCCTAAGAATATATCATAGTCTAGATACATTATTAATAACATAATGAATTAAATAAATAATTACCATAAAAGGGTAAAGGACCTTCGTTAGACTGGATTAATACCTTTGATCTTTTAATGAACATAATCACAATTAAATACACGAGGAACTCACTAACTAGGAGAGAACATAAAGCAGCGAGCGATATATAAATACTCGAAAAGATTACACAAAAGCCCCCAGGATGTCCAAAGGGGCTGGGGGGGGGAGGAAGAAACCCTAGGACGAGATGGCAGGGATCCAATTTCTACTAACCTTCCAACCATCATCTCTGTTGAGGTTATTGGGTCTACGCTCAATTTCAATAGCTTCCCTTAACTTTCGATGATGGAATCGATCAACTCTGGCAATGACCTTAGCTTCCTCAATACAGACATGGTGCTTAGTCTTTTCCACGTGCTCAGCTAAGGCTGAGGACTTTGTTCTACCATGCCTTAGGTCTGCAGCATGTTCGCAAATTCTTTGCTGTATGGAGCGCCCCGTTTCCCCTATATAGGGTGTCCCACATGAGCAAGGAATCAAATACACGCCCTTCATGTCTTTGGGGTTAACAGGATCCTTCACCGACCTCAGGGAATTACGAATGGTTCGGAGGGGTCTGAAGGTTGAGGGAATGTCAAACTTTCTAAGGATCCGAGCAATTTTGTCAGTGGTCCCTTGGATATAGGAAAGATGGACACCTGGATTGCGTTCCTTCGGCTCTTTTTTAGAAAACGCATTTTTAGAAGCCTTATGGAACGCCTTCAGACCCAGGTGCCTACTATATCCATTTTCCACAAAGACATCAAGGAGGTGGGATCTCTCTCTGTCCAGGCTATCTTTATCTGAAATCCTGAGGGCACGCGTGGCCAGGGTGTTAAGAACCCCCATCTTCTGAGCTGGGAAATGATGGGAATCAGCGTGAAGATACTGCTCAGTGTGAGTTTTCTTTCGGAACACCGCGTGGGAGAGAGAGCCGTCCTTCTTCCTCGAAATGAGAATATCTAGGAATGGGAGGCTGCCATTGACCTCTTTTTCCATGGTGAACTTAATAGCTGGGGACTGGCCGTTGAGGTGATCTAGGAAACGATCCAGCTCCTCATGGCCATGGGGCCAGATGACATTAGTGTCATCTACATACCTTTTCCACAGCTTAGGAGGGAGACGAGCCGAGGCAAGAGCCTTGGCTTCGAAATCTTCCATAAAAAGATTCGCCACGATCGGAGATAGGGGGGAACCCATGGCAACGCCACAAGTCTGCTCGAAGAACTCACCCTCAAAACAGAAGAAAGTGGAAGTGAGACATACCTCTACCAGATGAGCCGTGTCCGGATCTGTTAGGCGATAGATCACTTCCATGGCCTCTTTTATAGGAATGCAGGTGTACAAGGAGACCACATCAAAGCTGACCAAAATGTCCTCAGGGTCAAGCCTAATATCCTGGAGATCCGCGATGAAGGATGCAGAGTCCTTCACGAAGGATTCAGTGCGGCCAACCAGGGGCTTAAGCTTGAGAGCCAAAAACTTGGCAAGGAGGTATGTCGGACCTCCGATGGTGTTGACGATAGGCCTCAGAGGGACCCCTTCCTTGTGAATTTTTGGCACCCCATAGATTCTAGGGGCGATGGGATTGCTCTCAATGAGCTTACGGGAAAGGGCACCCACCAAGTTGCTAGATTTGATGGCTTGAGCCACAGTCCTGACGATGAACCACACTAGTTGGTTCGAAACGCGTCGACAAAAGTCTATTTCATGTGATCTACGCCGAAGCCTCTCTTATAACCATCCTTAAATTTTGAAGTAATAATGTTTTTAATGTTACCTTTATTTTGTGAAATGATCACCTCCTTTATCCCACAATGTTCTCTAAAAGACTAAATAGTCTTCTGCAATAATTGCTTGAGCAGATGGTAGGGGTTTTCACTAGAGCTACCAGCAACACGATGTATATTTTTTTTTAAAACATAAGATACTAAGTTGTCGCAGCCATGCCCTTAATGGGAAAAACACTTGTTTCTATCAAGAGGATTGTGCCAAGAGTCTTTCCTTTAACACTGAGATTGTAGGTTATAAATTAATTTTGAATCGATTCAATCTTCTTCCACAACTCTCATGAGATACTACAATGCCAAACCTCACATCTATATAAAATAATAGGATTGAAGAGAGTCTGAAAGAGATAAAGTGTACAAAAGTTTTTAATTTGTAATTTATAATATATTTTTATTTTTTTAATAATATATTATTAGTTATAAAAATTACTTAACTAATTTAAAATTAAGTATTTTTAGCCTAATATGAAGGAAATTCCATCACTTAATGAAATACATAAAATAGTTCAATTTTCACCTTAGTTTTAGATCACATTTATATAGAGAAATAAAGTAAGAAAAGGTAAGAAAAATAATTTTATTTTTAGTGTGAGAGAGATAAGTAATTTCTTCATTACCAATGTCTGATTTCTTCATTTCTTAATTATCAAGAGTTGCATAGGGAAGACAAGAAATAATGAAACCATAACAAGAGGAGCTCACAGGTGCGGATCACCATGAGCTACCTCAAGCAAAACACCACACATGGCTTCACATTAATCTCAATATTAAAAAGTTACAAGTAGTTAGGGACAATAAGTCATATCCCTAGAAAATAGGAACTAAAAAACTATGAAAAGTAAACACTCAACGACGTAACAATAATATCCTATTCTCCATTAATTCTAACACTCCCCCTTAATGGAGAAATGGTTCTTAAACACACCTAATTGTCCCTAAACAACTCAAGCTTCAGTCTTCCTAGAGGCTTAGTAAATATATCAGCCATATTATCACAAGAATTACAATATTCAACACATATCTCTTTGGATTGCACCTTTTCCCTAACAAAATGAAATTGAGTGTCTATGTGTGTGGTGTTTTTATGAAACACACGATTGTAAACTAGTTTTATGGAGCTTTGATTATTGTGATTGATAACCGTAGCTTCTGTTTGTTCTTCTCCTACATCTTGGAGAAGTTTGTGCAACCAAACTGCCTCACATGTTGCTGCACACATAGCTTGATATTCTACTTCCATTGAGGATAAGGCTATAGTATGCTACTTATTATTGCACCAAGAGATGAGCCTGAATTCAATGCTTAAGGTGTAACCTGTAATTGATCTTATATCATCTAAATTCCCCCCCCAATCAGAGTCTGTATAACCTGTCAAGCTAAGATAAAATGAATCGGAATACAAACTACCAAAGTCTGAAATTCCTTGCAGATACCTCAGAAATCCTTTTGTTCCATGTGAATAATTCTCATGAGGTTGAGTCATGGACTGGCTCAAAACACTAACTGCATAAGCAAGATCTGCCCTCATTGTAGCCAAATAGATAATACTACTGACCAACTGTCTGTACAATGTTGCATCTGCATTTTTTGAACCATCATCCACCTGAAGTTTTCTATTCCGTTGTAAAGGTAGAAATGCAGCCTTACACTCATCCATTTTAAATTTAGTCAACAAACTCTTAGCATACTTTTCGTGGGACAAGAAATTTTGGCTTGAATCACTCCAAACTTCTAGACCCAAATAGTAATGCAATTCTCCAAGATCCTTCATCTCAAATTTCTATGATAACTGCTTCTTGATTTCTTCAATGAGGTTTTCTACACTTCCTGTCATCGTCATATCATCTACATATAAATAAATCAACACTATCTTCCCCTCATCATTAAACATAGTATACACATTACGATAATTTTTGCTCTGTTTATAACCACGCATGAGGAAACATGAATGAATTTTGTCTTATCAGGATCTAGGAGCCTATTTTAAACCATATAAATCTTTCTTTAATCTACAGACCAAATGCTCTCTCCCTTCTTAACAAACTCCTCAGGCTACATTAAGTATACTCCTTATTTTAAATCACCATTTAAGAAAGCAGATTTAACATCTAATTGGTGTATTTTCCAATGATGCTTAATAGCTAAAGCAATAATCAATCTAATAGTATTTAATTTTGCTACAGGGGAAAATGTTTCCTCAAAGTCAATACCTTCTTTCTGGGAATACCCCTTTGCAACCAACCTTGCCTTATACTTATCAATAGATCCATATGCTTTAAATTTGAACTTAAATAACCATCTATAACCCATGGATTGTTTACCATGAGGAAGATTTACTATATCCCAAGTATTATTCTTCATAATAGATTCATATTCCTCCTTCATTTCTTCCTTCCATTCACAACTCTTACTAGCTTCACGAAAATTAGAATGTTCTGCCTTGTTTGACATACCAGTCATGAGCGCCGAGTCCCTATTCTGAGCCAGTAACTATTTCGACCTGCTAGATCTCCTGAGTGGTGGGGTGTCCTCTATTCAATGTTGTTCTCCTCTTTGTGGACTGAATTCAATTTTCTCCTCTTTATCTTGTTGATGTTATTGTTGATGTTGACTAATCCCTATTTCAACATCCTGAAATGAAAGTATAGGTACATTCCATTCTTCATTATCTTGCACAAGGTTTCCATCACCAACTTGTTCAGGGAATACTATGTCTCTACTAACAAACACCTTATAAGAAAAAGGATTAAACAACTTATAAGCCTTATACTCGCTCCAGTATCCAATGAAAGTACATTTAATGGGCGTTGAATGTAACTTCTTCCTGTCTTCTTTGGGGATATGAGAAAAAGCTTTACAACCAAATACATAAGGTGACTTACTGCAGGCTTGAAGCCAAATAACACTTCAAAAGGAGTTTTATAATTAAGGTTCTTAGTGGGACTCCTATTCTTCAAATATACTGCAGTATTGACAGCTTTTTCCCAAAAACCATTAGCTGGATTCTCACCTTTCAGCATACTGCGAACACACTCCACCAGTGTTCTATTTTTTTTCTTAGCTACTCCTTCTGCTAAGGATTGTAAGGTGTTGTAAGCTACTGATGTATCCAATAATCCTTGCAGTATTTGATAAAATTCCCTTTCCTGAATTCTCCACCTTCATCTGATTGAAGAATCCTGATGAGCTTTCCTATTTGCTTTTCAATCATGCTCCTAAACTACTTGAAATAATTAAAGGCATGACTCTTATGTCTAAGAAAATAAACCCATGTGAATCTTGTACATTCATCAACAAAGATTAAAAAATAGTAGGCCCCATCTAACGATCTTGTCTGCATAGGCCCACATAAATTAGTGTGTGTAATTTTGAGTGTATCCCTCTGTTTCCTATATTTAACAGCAGGAAATTCATCTCTATGCTATTTTCCAAATACACATGCTTCACAATCAATATGAAACTTTTTCAAAACAAGAAGACCATTCGCCATACCTTTGTTCTGCAATAGTAGAATATCATTGAAATTGATGTGCCGAGGTCGCTGATGCCACAAGTTTTCAACAGACTTATTTGATGACATTAATGCTTGTTGTGGTGTACTCTTCACATCCTATTTGTAGAGTTCTCCTATATGAACACCTATAGCAATAGGCTTCATACAATCCAACAAGCCTTTAATAATACAATAGGATTTAAATACTTCTACCTCGAGATCCTGATCTGTTATCTTTGATACAAAAATCAGGTTCTTCTTAATATTAGGTACGTACCACAAATCATATATATTCCTAATGTTTCCATTAGGCAAAGTGACAAGGACATCTCGATGTCCCTTGATCTCCTACCCTCTATCATCTCCAAGGTATACCTTCACTCCACTGTTAGATTCTCTAAAATTTATGAACCATTTCTTTTTATCTGTCATATGTGAGGAGGCTCCCAAATCTATGAACCAAATTTCTAATTCATCCTCCTTAGTGACTAGTGTGTTCTTAGCCATAAATAATCTGGCATATTTGTTCTGATCTACATTAGATAGATGACCTGCATGTCTTCTCTGCTTGTGCCTCTCCATGTCTGCATTTTTCTTATGGAAAAATTTAGCAATATGTCCTATCTTACCACAATAAAAACATTTAGGAGCAGATTCATGTTAATGCATGATCATACCTTGTGGTGACCTTTTCCGTGATATGTTGCCCTTCCTGTGATCAACCACTGCTTTCCCCTTTGACTTCATCTTGGTCATCAATGCAAGATTTGGATTTTGACGTTTGAGGGACAACCTCCTTTCCTCTTCTTGTAACAGGATCTCGGTAAGCTCTTCAAAGCGTGGAGGATTTTCTCTTGCATTCAATCTCGTGATAAACATTTGATAATCATCTACCATGACATTCATGGTAATCGTCACCAGATCATCATTCGACATGACCTCGCTAATATCACTTAATCTATCTTTAACATCTTTTATCGGGGATATGAATGATGATATAGGCTCATTCTCCTCCATCCTGATGGTGAGAATATTTTTTCTGAGGAACAAAGCTCAATTTTTATTCTTTATCTCGTACATTTCTTTGGGAGTCGTCCAAATTTCATTTGCCGTCTTGCACTCTTGAATGTGAGTGATGATGCAATCTTTGACTCATAACTTGAGGAGAACCTTTGCCTTCATCTTCCTTTTCTCCCTGTCTTGAATTACTGTATTCGTTCCACCAGTTGCAGTAGTCGACTTGACCTCATCACTAGTAGCGATCCCATAGGCATTATGTTCCTCAAGCAGAGTCTGGAGCTTAGACCTCCAATTGGTGTAATTGGAACCATCAAGCTTATTACCTTCATTGAGATAAGCTTTTTCAATTTGCTTATTCATTTTGAATAAAAATTTCAACCCCAATAATTTAAAAAATACAAACACAGATCTTCTTGATCACTCCAAATTATAATTTTTTTTTAAATACACCCCCTTTTTATCAAATAGTAAGAGCCTCCATATTTTCTATAATTAAATAATTTAAACATTAATTAAAAAAAAAAAACTTAAAAAAATGGTGAAGGGGTCGAACACTGACTGGCTACCACTGACATGGAATTGGGGACAAAACTGGAAGTCCAATACCAATCCGAAGATCAATTACAAAATACCAATAGTAGATCAATTACAATTATAAAATTACCTATCTGCAATTACAGGAAATTTTTCATATTGCATTAGAATTCAAAGGGGACGGCAAATATAAAGAACTCACAGGGTTGTATTGATGCTTTTATGTATTTCAGGAGGGGATTCAATCTGGAAACCTGGGCTAGCGGAGATAGAATTGTAAGGGCAGGCCCTATTATTTCAGGTTACCTCCAATAGTGGCCAAACAATTACTTGATATAATGTGGCTCCCTCTGACTGGAAATTCGGATAGACCTTCCAAGGAAATCAATTCAGCTCCGTGGCCTCCACCTAATGATCTTTGAGATACCACTATCCGGATTGACAGCTCAGTCTCTTCCAGCCGTAGCAATGGGTCTCTCCAACACGCAGATCACTACAACTAACTTCCTCGAACTTTCTTGCGGCCTCTTACATGCCTCCATGGATGTCACATGAGCTGCTTGGGCTGGGTCAATTTAATTTGGATCTCCACTCTCAACTCCACGATTGAATGGATCAATCAGCCCTCTGATGCGTGGCTATAAGATTGAATCCACCACGTCAACGAGTCCTCCAATGCATGGCCTCAAGACTGTCACCACCTTCGAAGATGTAGTTCCACAGCGATTCAAAAATGTTGCATATTCAAGGATCCCAACCTCTATTTGGCGAAAAATGCGGGAAACTCCCTCCTCAACAATCCCACAACATTTTACCGCAGATGGTCGACACGATTTTAATTTTCACACTCGTGTCGTTCTAGACACAAAAAACGTGCTGGTAAAACTTCTGCCACCACTCAAGGTTACAAGTGTCCTTAGTCCTGAAGCTTTGATACCATGTCAAGAGTTGCATAGGGAAGACAAGAAATAATGAAACCAGAACAAGAGGAGCTCACAGGTATGGATCACCAAGAGCTACCTCAAGAGAAATGCCACACATAGCTTCACATTAATCTCATTATTAAATAGTTACAAGTAGTTAGAGACAGTAAATCATATCCCTAGAAAATAGGAGCTGAACAACTATGAAAATTAAACACTCAACTACGTAACAATAATATTCTATTCTCCATTAATTCTAACATTAATATGAAGTTCATTGATAGCATGGAAAAATAATAATTTTGATATTGCATAATGTTTTATTAATTCTATATTTATTTGACATGTAATAGTTAAAACCAAATGTATTAATAATAATAATAATAAAATTGTGATAAATAAAATATTTCAACGTAAATATTCAATAATTATATTAAGATAAATAATTTTATACAACCAACGACCACATAATGGACGCTTATTTCCGATGATTCCTATCTCAACTTAAGGTGGATGAGGACCTATTAAGTTTTTTAATTGCAGGGGAATATGCTGAACATATGCTTCCTATGAATTCTTATCAATGGTTGTTAGAAACTTTTTAATCAATTTTAAAAAATAGATTGTGCCAACTGGCTCCTTGCCCACCAATTTCCTAGGATTTGAGATTATTCCAATTCTAATAGGTTCATATTCTATATCGATGAGGAAATTAATATATAAGAAAATTTTATTTAGAAAAATGGTCAATTTTACAATAATATGTGTAGTTCATTTTCTCAAGTTAAAATATATTACACCTGGCTTCCCTCCCACCAATTTTCTAGCGATTTGAGATTATTTTCTAATAAGTTCATATTCTAATTAGATGGAGAAATTAATATATAAGAAAATTTTATTTAGAAAAATGATCCATTTTACAATAACATGTGTAATTCCTTTTTTTTCTCAAGTTAAAGTTTGATCCATAACCTTTTTATACATGGTTAATGAGGTAAATGTGTGTATTGGTAAATTGCAATAGTTTTTTTATTGCAATAATGTTTTTTTTAATATTTATGAAGCTTTTTGCTATATCAACCACATTAATATTTTTAATGTGGTTATACTAATAAATAGCACAATTACACTGAGGAAAACGATAAAATAACACAAAACAAACACATTCCAGAAACTATGCCACGAGGCACTAAAAAAGGGAGTAAGGCATGCAAGACATATAGGATCACAACCAACATGAGACTATAAAACCCGCAAGCTAAAAATGTCATTTCCCCTATAACACGAGAACCACATTTGCACAACCAACAACCTAAATGGAATGAGAAACAAAAATGTTAACCTACAGAACTGCAACAAAAAAATATTACTGCGAGAAATAACAACTAGGCTCGTAGGCATGATGGCAGTGTTGAGATTAATGTAGAAACAGTTCAAACTGAACCCTAATTAGGACTATGTTCCTATTTTCTAGGATTCTGTTAAAATTCCGTAAATGTGTGCATGTTATATAAATTCCTCATGTAATGAATGAAAGACAGAGCATGTTTTCAGTGGCAATCTTATAGGTGGTATTCCCCATCTACAAGCTACTTAGTTGATTTGAATTAATAAAATTGATTCATCGTATTTTTGATATGGTATAAGAGCTATAAGGATGAGGAATTTTGTAACCCTAACTGGAGGCAGATGTTTAACGGACACATTTGGAGGGTGATCAGTGCGGTTTCTAAGGTGATAGTCGCACTGATTTCACCTCTAAACCTACATGTTTTTTATTACCCAAAACGATGCAAGTGCGCATTGGAAAATTGCGACGACCTTGAGGTGAAAATGCTATGTGGGTTTTTTTGGTGCACTGACATATGAGAATAGCGATATCATATGAATGAGAAGAGGTGGAAAATCATTGCTACGTGTCATGGATTCACTACCAGATCACAGGCTGGGATTGTCGATTGCGAAGAGAGGCTGCGTGGAGGCATGCATCGATCGAAGGATGTTGCCTACATTTTTTGCTAGAAAGAGGCCACGTGGAGGAAGGAGTTATCATCCAAATGTTGGCATCCAATTATCAGTCGAGACTGCATATTGCATAGCATGGAGGAGGCTGAGATTGCAGAAGAAAATCTATTGAGGTTTTAACACTTCTCAGATCACCCCAATGTTGTTATGCTATTGTTGAGAGTGGATTGTTGTCTGCGTGGATCTCATCGGGATGAAGTGGTTTTTGATTTATATCGTGTAGATCTTCTTTGGGTGAAAGGGTTTCATAAATGGTAGATACACTTTCTTCGGTGGAGCATGAAGCATGAGATCCGTGGAGGCAAACTCCACTTCAATCATCAGCGTGAGCAGAGAAGAAGAAATAGTTCGAGGCTAAGCCAAGCATTTTTGTTTTTTTTGGCGCTACGTTTCAAGAGGCCATCATTGAATTCAAATCGAGGTGCCTTTGGGTAGACATCATTGAAGCTCAACCTACCCCTCTCCTCGATACGATTATTTGAGGTACAAGGCAGATCTGTCGTATGTGAGGAAAAGAGATTCAAATTTTTTTGTTTAGCTAATTACGCCTTCACAGATTTGAACAAGTTTTGATCACTTTCTTCTTTGAATAATGATGTTTGATCACCGATAGTTATCGACACTTCTTGGGTGAATTAAAGAGTTTAATTTAATTCTTTAATTCAAAGAAAAGAAGGGGATTTATTTTGAGGGGCTTATTATTCGATAAAAGAGGGAACGATTGTTTTTTTTTAAGGGAAAGAATTGAAGTAATTTTCTTTTTTTAAAGGTGGAGTGATTGGAAAAAAGGGGACTTGGGGTAATTTTTATTGGATTTGGTGCTTGGTAGTGTTTTGTTTTTTAAAAATAGATCTGGGGTTGTTTTTTTTAATTATTTGAATTTTTTTATTCTTTCAACATGAACAATCAATTAGTAGAAGCTTACGTCAATGAAAACAACAAGTTAGATGGATTCAAATACTTTGGTTGGAAATTCAAGCTACAAACCCTACTTGAGGGACACAATGCATGGACAATTGTCAACAATGATGTGGTGAAGCCAAACCCCGTTGTAGGAAGAAAAAAAATGACAATCTAATACTAGGACAAGCAGGAGACTAAGGCGAGAATGATCCTGAAATTGTTAGTCAAAGATTGCATTATCCACCATATCCTTGATTGCAAGACTACACCAGAGATCTGGAAGATGCTCAAGGATCTCTGTGAGCTCAAGAACACCAATCAATTGCTATTCTTGAAGAGCAAGATTCTCTCCATCAAGATGGAGGAGAATGAGACAGTTGTAGCATTCATTTTGCGGATCAAGAAGCTCAAGAACAAGCTAGGTTATATCAATGAAGCTATGTCAGATACAGATCTGGTCATGATTACCATGAATGGTATGACTGACGAGTATCATATGTTCATCACTGGCTTGAATGCAAGAGAAAAAGACCCCATGTTTGAAGAATTGATAGGGATCCTCATGCAAGAGGAGGAAATATGACTGACTCATAAATCCCAGAGTTTAGGTCTGGCCTTAATGGCAAAGAAGAAGCCCTTTAGAGGAAAGCCAAATGCAGCACAAATGAGTAGCACAACCCCAGAGAGAAAAATGCCCCCACCCCAAGGTACATCTTTCAATATAAATGACTCTGTGACCAAATGTTTTTATTGTGGTAGAATTGGCCATATAGCCAGATATTGCATGAAAAGAAGTTTGATGAAGGTTGAAAGTGACATAAGCAGCATACAGTTCACCTTTTTGATGAGGAACGTAGTTAGAACATCAGACCGTTCATATCTAACTTTTCACTTTCAGCTAAGAAGGATGAAGTAGATACTTGGTTTGTCGACTTAGGTGCATCCATCCACATGGAATGGAACAAACAGTGGTTTGAAGACTTCAAAGAAACCAGAAATGGAGCAAACATCTATCCTGGTGATGATAGAGACTACCAAATCAAAGGTTATGGTAATATTCCTGTTGTTTTTCCTGATGGAAATATTAGACGTATCCATAATGTGACGTATGTACTAGGGAAAAGAAATAATTTGATCTTTGTTTCTATTATAACTCATCAGAATCTCAAGGTAGCCTTTTAAATCATATTGTGTCATTAAACACCTGTTGGATTGTGTGAAGCCTATTCCATGAGGTATTCGTGTGATAGGATTGTGCAAGCTAAATGTCAAAAGTGCACCACATCAGGACTTGGCATCATCTTCCATGACTACAGTGGACTTATGGCACCAGAGGTTTAGCAATATTAACTTCAATGATCTACTACTTTTATAGAAAAGAGGTACGGTGGAAGGTCTTCCTGTTTTAAAATTTTCTCATATTGATTGTGATTCATGCTCACTGGGAAAGCTACACAGAGATGAATTTCGTGTGAATCCTGATAGAAAGAAGAGAGATATACTCAAGCTGGTACACATAGATCTATACGGGCCTATGCAGACAAGATTGTTAGGCGGTGCATACTAATTTTTACTGTTTATTGATGACTATACTAGCTTTACTTGGGTGTATTTCCCTAGGAAGAAGAGAAACACTTTTGAATACTTCAAGAATTTCAGAAGTATGGTTGAAAAGCACACAGGTAAATGCATCAGGATTCTCTGTTCAGATGAAGGGGGAGAGTACAAGAAAGCTTCTGTACTCAAATATTGCAAAGATAATGGGATAATACATTAGTTTACAGTGCCTCACACTCCTCAATGAAACGGGGTTGCAGAGAGGAAAAAAAACCCTTGTGTAGTGTGCTTGCAATATGTTAAAAGTTAAGAATCTTTCTAACGACTTTTGGGCTGAAGAGATTAATACTATAGTATATCTAAAGAATAGGAGTCCAACAAGAAGTTTAGATTTTGAAACTCCTTTTGAAGCTTTATTTGGTTATAAGCTTGCAGTTAAGCATTTGAGAGTTTTTGGCAGCAAAGCCTTTGCCCATATCCCAAAGGAATATAGAAAGAAACTTGACTCAAAGGCCATCAAATGTATCTTTATTGGGTATTGTATAGAATTTAAGGCTTACAAACTGTTTAATCCCTCTATTCATAAAGTGTTTGTGAGTAGAGATGTAGTGTTTCATGAGCAGGTTAATGATGAAAGCCATCAGAGTGCTAATGAAGATTGGCACGTGCCCTTGTTGGTGGAGGAAGGAAGTGATGAATCAGGTTATAACAATGAGCAATAGCAGTTGCAGAAGCAACAATAGGAAGGGAAAGAAGATGATGTGGATGTTAAGTCAAGTCTAGTAAATGATGATCAGACAAGGTTTGATGATGCCCCACCACTCGGGAGATCAAGTAGGAAATCTCAGTTGCGAGCATGATATAGGTAAAATTCTTTTATAACTAGAATGATGAATGTTGTTGAACCCTCTAGTTATAAAGAAGCTAGTTAATATAGTGAATGGAGGGTTTCTAGGGAAGAGGAATATTAATCAATTCTCAAAAACAACACTTGGGATTTGGTTAAACTACCTAAAGGTAAACAACCCATAGAATGCAAATGGTTATATAAGCCTAAATTTAAAATAGATGGGAGCATAAATAAGTATAAATCTAGGCTGGTTGCAAAGGGGCACTCACAACAAGAAGACATAGATTATGATGAAAAATTTGCCCCTATAGCTAAATTAAACACAATTAGAATAATAATTGATTTAGCTACCAAACGCCATTGGATGATTCACTAGCTAGATGTTAAATCTACATTTTTAAATGGGGACTTAAAATAATAATTCTACTTAGTATAACCTGAGGGATTTGTCAAACAGGGGCAAGAACATTTAATTTGTAGGTTCAAGAAAGTGTTGTATGGACTAAAAAAAGCACCCTGGTCATGGTATGATAAAATTGATTCATTTTTCTTGTAGCGTGGTTATAAAAGGAGCAAAAATGACCCTAATTTTTATACCGCGTTTGATAAAGAGGGAAGGATTGTTTTGAATTCTTTGGATGTAGATGATCTAGTGATTACAGGGAATGATGATGATCTCATTAAAGAAATAAAAGAGTAGATGTAACATGTTTTTGAGATGAAAGACCTTGGAGAGCTACACTACTGTTTGGGTTTGGAGGTGGGGGGGGATTTTGCACAAACTTTTCTATCACAAAGTAAGTATGTAAGGAGCTTACTAGAAAAGCTCAGAATGGATTAGTGCAAATTTGTAGTTGTACCTTTATAGCAGAATTTAAAACTTCAGAATGATGATGGATCTAAGGAGGAATATTCGACATTGTATAGATAGCTGGTTGGGAGTCTAATGTACTTGACTACAACTAGGCCTGATTTGGCTTATCTAGTGAGTGCATTGAGCCAATTTATGTCAAAGCCCCTTGAGAGACATTGGGTTGCAGCTAAAGGTGTTTTAAGCTATCTCCATGGAACCTTAGATTTTGGTATTGTTTATATTGATTGGTGTGATGTTAGATTGACAGGTTTTTCAGACTCCAATCAGGTTGGAACTGTAGATGACAGACAATCCATAATAGGCTATATATTCAACATTGGATCTAGGGTCATTACATGGAGTAGCAAAAAGCAGAACACAATATCCTTGTCTTCCGCAAAAGCTGAATATCAAGCTATGTGTGTAGCAACATGTGAAGCAGTTTGGTTAAGGAGACTTCTCCTTGATGATGGAGAAGAATAGAAGGTTGCAATAGTAATCAAATGGGACAGCCAGAGCTCCATAAAACTTGCAAATAATCGAATATTTCATAAGAAAACAAAACATATCGATACACTGTTTCATTTTGTCAGGGAGAAAGTTCAATCAAAAGAAATTCATATTGAGTATTGTAATAGTTGTGACAATGTTGTTGGTATTTTTACCAAACCTCTTGGTAGAATCAAATTTGAGTTGTTTAGGAAAGTGTTAGGCATATCTATGAGTCCCTTTCTCCATTAAGGGGGAGTGTTGAGATTAATGTAGAAACAGTTCAAACCGAACCCGAGATTAGGATTTTGTTAATGTTTTCTAGGATTCTATTCAACTTCGCTAATTGTGTGCTTGTTATATATATTCCTCATGTAATGAATGAAGTATAGAGCGTGTTCTGTAGTGATGGTCTTATAGGTGGTGTTCCACACTTGTAAGCTTCTCAGTTGATTTGAATTAATAAAATTGTTTCGTCATAGTTTTGAGAGGCACTGCAGGAGAAAATGGACCCACAACAACCATGAGAAACCATATAGCCACATAATAATGCACCATATGATCTTGCACTATTCGAAATAAATATCTTCCCAACTTGGAAATCATGGTTTGGAAACTATGACTATGACGAACCATCGGAAACAGGGGAATTTATAATGATTAGATCTTAGGCATAAAACCCAAGATATCCTCTGCAAGCATCATCGCACATTTCAATCTAAGGGACAAATGTGTGCCTGAAGCATTTTTTGATACAACTATCTCTGCCACCACGACAACAACTTTGTAATTCATTCGATGTTTATGTTGAAGTTGATATGCAAAATTTTTAAATATATTAATAGGTAAAACAATTCAATGCCTTTATATAGTGAAAATTATCTAACATTTAAAAAAAATTGATAATAAAAATGATTTTAGGACATGTTGATATGTAGCATTATATATATGGGAAGGGAGATTATATCATATGGATATAACAATTTAATATTAAAGATATGAATCATAAATAAAATATTTTAAAGTTAGTTACATATATATTAAAAACAAAAAGATCTTTATAATTACAACATTTTATTAGTGTGTTGGTTCAAACCAATATAATCTCTCAAGTTTTGCATTCAAAAAAGTTTTAACGTTAAAAAATTTAATTCTTTTGATAGATCGAAAATTAAAATAAATCTATAATGATATTAATATTTTTTTTTTTCCAAATATAAATTTTGTGAAATATAACACGAAATAAAATGTTATGAAAAACCATTAAAATATTAAAATCCCCATCTAATTTTATCATCAACCAATTCTATGGTTTATAATACACTATATCATATCCAAAGTGATCTAAATTACATTACAACTTTAGCTCTGAAGTTAGAAACATTTGGAAAGTTCAAAATCGAAAATCTACACACCACAAAACATCCGACCACAAAAAACGCCCAAAAAAACATTCCAACAAAAATCAATAAATACCATTGCTTAGATAAATATATAAATATCTCTTAGTCTCTTTCGTCGCTTACTTAGCTGGTTATATACGTGTAATCGAAGATTTAGAGAATAGAAAGCAATCCATGTTGATGTATGTATTGAGTTTTGGAGTGGTCTAATTATGTGGAGGAATTGTCGGGTTGGTTAAAAGTGGTTGGAATCTGGGTAAAAAACAATTAAAAAACTCAAAGAATCTTGTAGATACAGTGTTTAATCGTGTTTTTGATGGTAGAAATAGATTCAACACCATCAAAAATGTCTACCAACACCTAAGATTTTGAAATTTAACAATTATAACTTGGATTTGCAAAAATCCTTGCGATTAAATTTAGGTTGTGATTACGTATATTAAATAGATTGAATTTCTATATTATTTTGTTCATATATTATTGAAATCAAAACTAAGATCTAAAATTAATTCGAATTGCCATGTAATTTTACATCATATTTCCCCGGATGTGGGTGTCAACGCGCCAGGTTGCGAGGAGCCACATGCCCAGCATGTGCCGCCACATGATAGCCAAAGGATTTTAATGCCCCTCGCCGCCGAGACATTAAGACGGGAGGAGTAGAGAAGGAACCTTAATGGGGTTGCAAGGAACGATGGCGAGCTTGCAGAGGGCAATCAATGCGGGCAAAATTCGAGAGAATGTTTGCTGGTTTAAGTAAGAGGGAATGTTGCTGCTCTGGACTCAGAGTGTAGAGCAAGCAACTCAGGTCTCTGAGGGAAAGTGTCTCTCTACTGTTGCTGTTCTTTCTAAGAGCGAAGGCATTCATCCTGACAAAGATTACTGCCTGCTTGTTTGTCCTGGGCACTGCTTATGTGAGGTTGAGCTCTTCTTTGGGAAAATTTGGGGACAGAGTTCAATTGGGGGTGGACGCACTCACATCAAGCCCTCAAGCATTATTCTGGTACAAGCGTTGGGTGCCACTGAAATCACGGTGCGTCCTCGAGAACGATTGCCATGTAGAAGAGGTTCTGGGCGAGGTGAGTCTTCACACCACCTTGTAGCGGATGTCCACCATCATTGTTGTTGTTGCTATTGCCACAGAAGGGCGGGAGCCACTCCTATTCAAGCCAGTCATTTCATGGAGGCCCACAGTTCCAATGATGGAGCGCCTCTGCTTCTAGTGTTCGGCTCAGTCATTTTTACCCTTGGCAGCTCGCGGGTCAATGCTGGTATTAACACACACATCTTGGTTCTTTTTACAAAGGCTCCTGAGGAGGACGAAGAGGGAGCACAACCGGTCGCAGCAGAGGTACTTCCAGAGGGCAGTAGAGAGAAACGCCCAGTCGTGCAGCCGACATTTGCAAAGGGAAATCCAGAGAAGGAGCTTCAACAGTCCCCTACCCGACTTCAAGAGCAGGAGAAGCCAGCCACAACGCAGGACCCTATGGCAATGTGGGCAGGCATCCCAGAAGGCCAAGGCTGGAGCAGAATTATTGAGGAAAAACTTGAAGATTAGTCCCCAGTGGCACACTCTGTCATACATTTCTCTCTCTCAAGTCTGGTATAGGTTCTGGGTCTCAGTAGGGGCTTGGATTAAGCTAAATATCTATGTCTGTATCTTTTCAGTTCTAGTTTATGCTCATGTTCACTATAGTATGGGCAGTAGGCCTTGCAAAGTCTGTAACGTGTCTGTCTGTTTGATGCCCCTGCGCAGGCCGTTTTGGTATGACCTGGAAACAACTCTGTGTTTTATCATGTGGGAAGTGCTGCCCCTGCGAGGGCGAATTCTAAGTCAAATAAAGCCACCCAAGGTGCCACAGGAGGCCCTGGGCAGCATGTCTTTTTGATTGTAATGTTTACCTGTATATAATATAATAGATTAGATAGCTCTGCCGAGAAAAAAAAAATTTACATCATATTTATTCTTAGATAAAGTGTTGAGAAGGAATATTCTATTTTAAAGAGCACTATTTGATTTTATGTTCCAAATGCACTAAAATAATTTAATTTTAATTTTAGAATTTTATTTAAATTTCATTATTTTCATATTCTTTCTGGTTAAAATTCTTTATAATCTACTTCCATTACTATTTCTTATATTTTACAACCCTATTTCCTTATTGAAATTCTTTATAATCTACTTCAATTATTATTTCTTGTATTTTACAATCCTCTTTCTTTAATTTTTCCTGGACCAATTCCATATTTCATTTTTTATATTTTCTAATTGATTTGGTGGATAAATTTTATGTTTAAATTTCAAAGTTGTTCAAATGGTTCGAAACCAAAACGATTGCATAAATATTGTTGTTTTCAATCTAAAGCAATTTGTATTATTTCTTGTATTTTACACTCCTCTCTCTAGGCCAATTCCATACTCTGTTTTTTATATTGTCTAATTGATTTGGTGGATAAATTTTATGTTTAAATTTCAAAGTTGTTCAAATCGTTCGGAACTAGAACGATTGCATAAATATCATTGTTCTCAATCTAAAATATCGTGAAAAACCGACATTGTATACTCTCAGAAATGAGTTTTGTTGGTTCGTGGAAATCACTAAAAAATTTGGTTTTTGGTTGTACAGGGCTACATAGTCAACAACCCGTATTGTTGATTGGACTTTAATTGTTGCCATGACAACTTGCCACTTGTGAGGATTTTATTGACTGCAAAATGGTTAATTTCATTAATTAATGATGGAATTGAAATTAGGCAACCATGAAGGACCACGTCGGCCAACCAAAGGTTGCCATGTGGCCCCCTTGTGGCAGTGTAAAATTTCGTTAACAACCCAGCGCAACCCATAGTAATCGAACATGCAAGTGGTCAAGAGCAAGTCACAAGCCTTACCACTGTACTGCTATGTCACAATATGATCCTTAATATATATATATATATATATATATATAGATATATATATACAGACACACACATATGTTTAATACATTGTTTATGTTTTTATAGGCATGTTGTTTTGGGTTCACCGAGACTAGCCCTAGCCCTAGTCATCACGCCCATGAGAAGTAAGGGGTGGGACCAAGGACTGGGGCTTAGCCCCAAACCCATATTTAGTCAAATATTCAGTCCATAGACATTAATGGACGAAATATGTATCCCACAAAATGTGTCAAAGGTTTGCTAAATTATTTCTATGTTATCAATTTTTGGCGCAGATTTGTAGGATGGTTTGCAGATAGGTGTGATTTGTAGAGCAAATAGCAGAAAAACTTGGGAGATCATAACTTTCTCAATTTTTTGTCTTTTTGGGAGTAGAGAGAGGCTAGATAGGGATTTTTTATAGTTCTGAAGCCATTGGGGCTATTTTTCAAGCCATTTGAGCATTATAGCTTGATGCAAACATGATTTTATGATCATAATGAAAGAAGGCCAACCATTAGAAGCTAGACAAGGAGATGTAGGCTAGGAGGGGTGAACTCCTTCATCATTTTGTTGTGTTTTGTTTGCTATTATGGTGATGTTGTCTCATGTTTTCTGCAAAAACTGAACTTCTAATTGATGTTTTTGTGTTTATGAATTTGATATAAGAGGCTTAAAGCAAACTAATTTAATCACTTGCATTTTATCATAATCCTCAAGCAGTTTCATATATAGATCACCAAGGGTGAGGAAGATCTTTATTTCTTTAGTTTGAAAATTCACCATGCCACATCACATCATGGGTGAGACAATCAACATAGGTTATCATAACTATGAATAATGAGGCATAGATAAGAGAATTGAAATGTCAGACAAGGAAATACCTAAAGTTAATTTTCTTCCTTTATTCATTCATATTTCAAAAGAACTATGTTAATGAGACATAAATAAGAGAAGTGAAATGTAAGAGTTTTTTCTTAGATTTATTTATTCATGTTTTAAAAGAGGTATGTTAAATTTACTAGTATAGATTTATCATAGACACAAAATGATGAAACACGAAGAGGAATTAAATATTTTCAAATTTAGTTTATTTTTAAATTTTCTAGTTAGAAATATTTGAGCCCTAAGGAACTTTAATATGGATCTATATGTGTAATTTTCCATTATTTATATTCAATTTTTAAATGCATAAATTGATTCAACACCTTGAAAATCACCTTGGGAATTTGAATTATGTAAGTTATAGACTTAAACTCGCAACCCCAACAAATCTTTACTACATTGTAGACAAAATTGATTACAAATGAACCAAAATGTAAAATAGATGAACACCCTGAAATGTCTTAACAATAAGACTTTATTTTTTTCAATTTCCTTATATACTAGCATAACCAAATTTGTAAATGTGGTGTATATTGTGTCATTTTCATACCGATATTGGCTTAAAAGTGGAAAAGTTCGCAAATTGGTATATATATATATATGAATGAAAATATAAGAATAAATTTTTACTTGTAATTACTTTATCACTATGAAGTTAATACAAAATTATGTTTTACCATAAATGACCATTACAATATTTTATTTATGTCTCTAACCGAAGGTAAATTTTTTTTACATTTCCTTCCAATTAGGTTGGAATTTTAACAACCAACCTCAGACACATGAGGAGAGTGACATAGTGACGTTATTGACGTTTTAGACTTTTCTTTAATTAAAATGATATATATATATATTAATTATATATATAATATATTAATTTTACTTACAATATTTTATTTTTTACTTTTATTTTTTTTTTAGAAATGGTATTTAGCAAAGAAAGAATTGTACATCTTCTTCATAATATTTAATGCCTCTCATTTTGAATGTTAAAATGTGTTTTTTATTAAAATAAAAAAAAATAATAACTATCAATCTCCATGATAATAAAAAATATACTAAAACATAACGATAGATACCAAAAAATTATATAAGAAAATACAAAATAATAAAAACCAAAATAATTTAATATTATAAAGAAAAAGATAGAATAAAATGAACAATATGAACTTTATAAAAATAATATAAAATAATATTCTAAAAATATTGTGTGATGGTATTATTAATTAATTATGAATTTATTATTACTAGGTCAATGAAAATTGTCTCAGGGTTGGAGTTGAAGACAGGGTTTTGGATTCAGGGTACGATGCCAGGGAGCGCAAGGGGGAGTGTTGCGCTCTACTATGGGTGAGTAGTCTCAGGAGGGAGTCAAGATGTGGAAAATAAACATTTCAAAAAACCACTCGACAAGATCTCAAAAACACAAAGTCAGAGGACATCTAGAAGAAGTTGAGATTAGGATCAGGAAGGGAATCAACAGGAAACAATAAAGGAAAAGGTGAATGGAGGCAATAGTGAAAGATCGACTTCCAGTAAGACCACTGGAGTCTGCAAGCCCAAGTTAGACATGTAGGAATTTACAGGGTAAGTTCCTCAGATAGAACACCACAAGGACACCGCTCACAAACAGATCACAGATCAATACACCAGTATTTTGACGTGGTTAAAGCCCTCAGAGAGGGAAACAGTCCACGGCCTGCGCCAACGTGGCTACTACAGGAAATTTATTAATAAAAGAATAAAAATTTACATAAGATTCTCTCATGCACGGTGAACCTACAAATGACCCTCCATGCGCTTTATATAGAATTCATGGACCAATCGGGTGTCAAGCCACGGATCAAGTGTCGGTAATACCGAGGAGAGAATGAACCGTTGGATCACTACATATCGTGATCGTCAGATTGTAAGTTACAAATGTACATAGTAAAGAAACACACTTTACCTAACTCTATACTAGACCAAGTTATACTTAACTATTCCTACGTGTCGGAATATCCTAACAACATCCCATACATCATTCTTCATAATGGATTCATACTGTTCAACCATGGCATCCTTCCAAACTTGCTCCTTCACTAGTTCTTCAAAAGTTGGAGGTTCAACCTATATGATGGAGCTCACAACAACATATCCCTGGTGTTGACATGGCTTCTTTCTTTCTCTATAGGTACCTCTGGAAGAAACATGTCTCTCAACATCCTGTAATGTATCATGAATCCAAAGAGGTCTCTTCTTGGCAGGGGGGTCACTTGGAGGAGCATCCAAGGGATCCATAGGCTCCATGTGATCATAAAAAATATCCTTCTTAGATTCTGGAACAGAAGGACCTTCTAGTAGGTCCATGCCATCATCATTATTTTCAATAGGAGGAGGTGGAGGAAAGTCCCATGCTTTTCCAAGGGAAACATCTTCATCAAAAGTTACATCCCTGCTAAACTCGATTTTCCTTTGACCAAGCTCTTATATTCTAAAAGCTTTAGAATTGTCACAATACCCAACGAACATACATTTCTTTCTAGTGGCTTCTAGCTTGTTCCTCTTGTCCTTCGGCACATGAATCATATGGGGCAGTCAAATATTTTTAGATGGTCAATATCAAACTTTACAACTGTAAACACTTCTTTGGAAGTTTTGTTATTTAGTTCTTGATGAGGAAATTCATTTTGAAATTAGACCATTGTATATGTAGCTTCCCCCTAAAGGAACTTCAACAACTTTTGATCATGCAACATGGCTCGAGAAACTTCCATGATAGACTTGTTCTTTCTTTCAACCACACCATTCTACTTGAGATTGTATGGTAAAATAGTCTCTTTCTTAATTCCAACTTCCTTGCAAAAGTCAATGAACTCTTTTGAGGTATATTCTCCACCATTTTCAGACCTAGAAACTTTGATTCTCTTTTCTTTTTAATTCTCTATCAGCGCCTTGAAGTCCTTGAATGTATCAAATTCCTCGTCTTTATGCTTTAATTATAATACCCATGTTTTCCTATAGAAGTCATCAATAAAGATTATGTAGTAGAGATGGCCACCAAGAGAACGCATTGGCATAGTCCACTTAGGTCAAAATGAATGAGTTGAAGAACATTACTAGTATTTTTTTTGCTAGAGGGGAATGGTCCCCTTTTCTTATTTCCACTAGCACACCCCGGACATACACCAAAATGACTAGCTTGAACATTAGACATCCTAGAAACCAACTTCTTTACTTTAGGCAGTGCTTCATAATGTAGATTTGCTAACCGTCGATGCCCTAACTCACTTTGATGATTGATATCATGGGCCATAGCTCACAGTGATGATCTTCCATTGACTCTATAGAGTCCTTCAATTAAATATCCCAAGGTGAAAGCATACCTCATGTGATACTCCACAGGCCTGGTGAGGATCTTTCCTCTAATGAAAGCTACTCTCATCCCTTTTTCTTCCAAGGTAAATATAGATACCAAGTTCTTATTTAATCTCGGAACATACATCACATCACAAAGAAGAACATATTCCCCAAAGTCCAAATGAAATTTATGTGATGTTCCTTTTTCTAGTGTTTCTTATGGCATGGTTAGGATGGACTTTCAGGGTTGGAAGTAGACAAGTCACAAGTGCAGGTTTACGTCAACAACAGCCCTAAGGCATTTTGGAGGGGCTTTGAGGATTTTTTACAAGGTTTGATGGAATTCGCTTGGTATATTCCATCATGCACAATTTTTTTCTTTTGTTTCGTTGCATTCTGACAACTTTCAAAAATAGAGTTATTAATGGGTCTGACTCAATTAATTACACTTAAGGTGGAATTCTAGAAGGAATACTTGACATAACACCTTTGTGTAATAGCTCGTTGGAATCGTAACAAGAATATCTATAGGATGGAATGGTTAGAAGTGATTTTCAGTGACCTAAGGAGGCATGGTGGCCAATTTACCATTTTTCCACATTATAAAAAGATATTCTAATTGAAATAAAAAGAGGTAAATGTGCACAATGATTAAAATAATAATAAAATAGTAGGTTCTAGAGGGGTCCATTAGATCTATAAAAGGAGGAGGATAAAATCAAAGGACACCTTGGATTTGAGAATTTGTCTTTGTTGAGAGTTAGAGGAGTGAGTTCTCTACTTCAATAGCCCCAAGACGAAAACTCTCAGGTTCACTGTTTTGTGTGTTGGACGAAATTCCATCACCCTTAAGGAGATTCCATCTAGGAATTTCACAAAGCTTCAGTTTCAATTTGCAGTTGTTGGGATTGCTATTGCAGTAGAATATTTGGAGGTATTTTTAGTTGATTATCTCAGTTATTGTTTTGGCATGTCAAAACATGTAAGATTTCTCCCATATTATAATAAAATAAAGTCCAGTTCCATGTTGCATCATTATTGGTTGTTTCTTGTGTTGCTATAATTTTTTGGTGATTTTCCTCTTAAATGGGTAAGATTGTTATATGGAGAATTGTGGTTCCAGAAATTGGCCAAAAATTTTGTTTGGGACATTATAGTGGTATCAGAGCAGGCGCTCTTGCCAACCTGAGGGTTCTTGCAAGTAAGTTTGTGGATTTACATTTGCCAGAATATTGTTTATGTGTAGAAGTTTTCTAGTGCCCAAGGCTTATCTTCTTCGTTTGCATGGGATCCTCTAGTACTGAAGCTATATTGATTGAAATTTATTGAAGTAAGTTCCATATCTTCTATCTATTTTCAAAGGTTCATCTTGCTAGAAAGGTCGATAATTGAACTCTCTTGAAGGTTGTGGGCATCCAAATAAAAGGAGAAATCGAGTCTAAGGTCGACCTGAGGGTTTCCAAGGCTGAGAATTCCTTCCATTCGGGCCAAGTACACACTGAACTAAATCAAAGAGTTGTTTTGGAAAATGTGTGAAATTGTTCAAGGGGAGGCCCTGGATTATCAAATCATTGTCCCAAAATTATTTGGGAGAACCATTATGAACTATTTAAAATACCCTGCGTGCACAGAAATGAACATGTGTGTCTTCTAGTGGATTTTGTTGCGATGTGCAAGAAGCATGTGTGAATTAATTACACGTAGAGGTGTATTAGAGTTGCCGACGTTATGATGCGATGGAAAACAAGGGAAACATCGAGCAATTTCCAAAAGAAATTTTGCTGAGGTAAAATGTTGTCTGAAGTATTGCTCGAACCCTGGACAAAGGCGCAATTTCACACGTAGAGGTGTATTAGAGTTGCCGACGTTATGATGCGATGGAAAACAAGGGAAACATCGAGCAATTTCCAAAAGAAATTTTGCTGAGGTAAAATGTTGTCTGAAGTATTGCTCGAACCCTGGACAAAGGCGCAATTGGCTACGGGTGCACAATAATCTGAGCGATACATTGTCTATAACGGGGGTCGAGTCATCGATGTGTGATTTCCGACTCAACAACCGTTTGACTCCTATTTTCCAAACGTCGTAGTCATGCTGAATAATTAATTGAAGCACGTGGTTTCCAGGAGTTGTGGCCAAGTTCTAACCAACACAGAGTATCTGTATCATGGTTGTCTGCGCTAAGTTCATTTTTGCAGAGTGTGTTTCGAGAAATATGTGAACAACAGAAAACGTATGATTTGGTGCGATTAATGTCATGATTCAAATGTTGGCATGATTCCAAGTAGGTACAACGTTGGTTCGTGACTAAACGGAAGCATGAGGAGGAAATCATGCTACCATCATGTAGTTGTCAATCTAATGTGTCATTTCCCAGCAGCATAATTCCTTGTAAATGCATGTTGGAGATCACCGCGTATCAGCAATACCGGGGTTGGTTGACTATGGCAGAAAATCTCATACGTGGGTCCCAAATCGAATTACACAAAGTCACCTAATTGTTAAGCGGGTATTTGATGTGCACAATCTGGAGCAAGTTTAGAGTGTGTATGATGTGCGGTTACAGTATCATGTGCACTAACAGAAGTCTTATGCATTGGTTTTGGCTATGCGATGCTATGATCCCTATAGATGCAATGGAGAATGTGATGAGTAGACCTACACATTGAGCATACCATTGTCAGAAACCCAGTTGCGAGTGTTTTGGATAGAGTTACAATTGAGGAGAGATGCATTCATTAGTAGATTGAGATTGTTTTTGTGCTTTCTCACTTCAGGTTTTATCCCCTCGAGAATTTCATTTATTAAAAGTAATGGGTTTGAAATTTATTCAGATGTTGGCTAATGTATAGCAATCAAAATCTTACAGTCAACCTGCAAGAAACTTTTAAAGTCCCCTGAACCGTGACATAATCATTATTCATATATGGCTATGTTTAGGTACTCGTGGCAGATAAAAACTAGATCATTGAAAAGATTCTATATTGTCATAGTTGATCCATTGTCAACATTATATATGGCTGAGTCCTGCTATAGAGTTGTGTGTGTGTCGATACTATCGAGTTACTACTAATTTTTTTATTTTCATGAGATGAGTCTTGCCTCAATGTTGATTAAGTTGTTGCTCTGTTTTTTTATGTTGCAGCCAAAGTATTGTATGACAGAGTGAGGTTATAACTATGTCTGGATGTCATAGTAGATTGTATACATATTGTTTATTTTTGGTCTGGGATGTGTTAAATTTGTTTAGATGGAGTTTTTAAAACACCTCTTAAATCAACACAACAATGAATTATGGAATGCAATCTAGACAAAAAACACAAACTGAACAACAATCCTTTCTCAAGAGGGGTTTATGCCATTATTCAGAAATAACATCCAAGAGATGTGCAGAAGGCGCAGGAAATAGGACCCAAAATATTTGCACTTGGGGCATATTTGAAACACATGGGAGTCATAGTGAAAGCCCTTTTCAAACTAGATGAACTGGATACACTCATTTCCTAAGTGAACCAGTTAGAGGGGGATAGACTAATTTGGGCTCTAAAACCAGCTATGCTTTCTCTCATACAACACAGGTTCTTGGAGGAAACTTGTGAAGGGGTCAGACTTCCAGTTGCATCCTATCTCAGTAACATTATGAGGTTAACTGAACCTATACTTCCTTACAACAATGATGTTAAGAGGAGAGTTTTCATATTGAAAGTAGATACCTTTCGGGACTTGGATAACATTGTGGGTCTTACCTTTGGGAAGAAGCTCAATATTTTGGAATATATGGTAAAAATATGAACCTATGAAATCATGTTTGATCTAGAGTGTGATGACCTAGTTCTTCAAATGTTCCAATACTTCTTCAACGTTAAGAAAACATCATCTAGACATGATCAAAGAACACATGCAATCCATATTTTCTTCAGTAATGGGAGACCATGATACCATTTGCAAGAAGTTGCAGGCCAATTTGTTGGCCATTTGGAGAAAGGAATAGATGGTCTCGGTCGTTACTTATGAGCTAACCAAAAGGTTGGTTGAGCAAAATATTAGATTGTTCTAAAGACTTTTTAACCAAGGAGGAGTTGCTCAGGATTGGTGGACCATGTAGCAAGAATGAGTTAAGGAGGAAGAGGCTTTGCTTCACCTGCAAGGAACCTTGGGACCTGACCACTCATGCAAGATTGACACAAAGGAGATGGTATAGGTAGATCACAAGGAGATTCCTTATGCCATTCAGGATAAGGATTCCTCTTCTATAGTTGATTCCATGGGTTCTTACAAGGACACCTCTGAGGAGCATGAGAATTCATCAGGATTTTTTGACAATAGCCTAGAGATGCAACCATGTTTGGTAGAGGAGATTGATGAGCAGTAGCTTGTTCCCATTCAACATGAGTAGCACATAGTGGAGCACAATGCACATGATGGGCCATATTTGGAGAGTCATCTAGTGGATCATGTTGAGCCCATGATGGAGGAGGATGAGAAAACATCCTTGGGGCCATCCATTGATGAGGAGAAGGTAGATGTATAGACAGCCACTAGAGAGGAATTATTTGCATACATGGGTCATCAAGGGCCAATGGGACCTAACTGGACAGATTTTCAGATGACGAGTGGACTAGTGGAGCATGGAGTTTCCAGTTAGATGAGGGAGGTTCTTTTGGAGACATCGGTGCATCCATATTTGGGTCTACCCATTGACGAGTTGCAGGTAGATGCAGTAGCAGATAGCAAAGATGCAGTATTTCCTGGTATCAACCCTTTCTAGGATTACATAGACAAGGCATGGAGCATGGGTTTCCCACTTACAGGGAGAGAGGCAAGGATTCCTAGACATATTTGGTTGATTGGTTAGTTGGAGCTTCATGATTTGAGCATGGTGCAGTACAGTGGACTCATACCATATATAGGTGCACATGCATACAATCCTTCCCACAGGATGGATTGGAGGGAGACCATGAGTTGGTATCCTGTAGGCAACGTGATATTCTCAGTCAGGAGCATAATGAAGCAATGACTCGTAGACATGATGAGGAGTACTACATGCTCCTACTAGCAGTGGGAGGTGGACCAACAACTTTCCAGCCCTTCAGGCCTGCATCTATGTAATGGGATTGATCTTGGCTGATGCAAAGGGTTGGATTAGAGAGAGGTGATGAGTTGGCACATGGTTAATGGAGAAACATTCATAGTCAGAGCTATAACACAACAAAAGTCATGGAGCATTGATGCATGTTCTTGGTGGCATTAGGATCCATGAGGATTTTTTGATGACAGTCAAAGGATAGTTTGGGATCTGAGAATTTAGGGGTTCGTTCATGTTATTCTGACATAGAGACATAGCATCACCCGGTGGTTTATATGGGATTCTATCATGGGGTCTCAGTTGCATTGGGCCACCAAACTGGTCCAAGGTTTTGGATTTCTTGAGGGCAAGAAATATTGGGGTGGGTGGATTTTTTATGTTCCTTTTTCTGGTCTTCCTTATGGCATGGTTAGGATGGACTTTCAGGGTGGAGGTAGACAAGTCACAGGTGCAGGTTTATGTCATCAACGGGCTCAGGGGCTTTTGGATGGGTTTTGAGGAGATTTTATAAGGTTTGATGGCATTCACTTGGTATATTCCATCATCTGCACAATTTTCTTTTCATTTTGTTACATTCCAACAAATTTCAAAAAATAGAATTATTAATGGGCTCAACTCAATTAAATATGCTTAAGGTGGCATTCCGAGAGGAATATTTGAAAAAACACCTTAGTGTAATAGATCGTTGGAACTAAGACAAGGAGATCTATAGGATGTGATGGTTAGAAGTGAGTTCCAATGGCCTGAGGAGGCATGGTGGCCAATTTACCATTCTACAACATTAAAATGATATTTTAATTGAGATAAAAAGAGGGAAATGTGCTCAATGATTAAAATAATAAAATAGGAGGTTATATAGTGGTCCATCTATAAAAGGAGGAGGAGGAGGCCATTAGAGGACATCTTGGATTTGAGCATTTGTCTTTGTTGAGAGTTAGAGGACCTAGTTCTCTACTTCAGTGGTCCGAGGACAAAAAACCTCGTGTTCACTATTTTGTGTGTTGGACAAAATTCTAGAACCCTTGAGGATATTTCATCCATGAATTTCATAGAGCTTTAGTTTCAATTTGCAGCTGTTGGGATTGGTATTGCAGCAGAATATTTGGAGATCACCTCAGCTGATTATCTTAGCTATTGTTTTGGCATGTAATATTTCTCCCATATTATAATAAAATAAAGTTAAGTTCCTTGTTGTAACATTATTGGTTGTTTCTTGTTTTGCTGTGATTTTCCTCTTAAATGGGAAAGATTTTTATATGAAGAATTGTGGTTCTAGAAATTGGCCAAAAATTTTGGTTGGAACATTAGAATTTAACAAAACCAAATCCCTTTACAGGATGAGTGGAGTTGTCCCTAAGGATGATATTTATATTTGACTCCCTTTCAACCATATTTGAGAGGACGTCCTTAAACCCTGAGAAATTTCTAGAAGCCCCACTATCTACCAACCAACTATCACATGAACCTAGAGTAGAGGAACTAGAAAGAGCATAAATAAGAATGTATTCAGATTAACTAGTAGCACATTATTTTCATACCTTGAGTTCCTTTATCTCTTTCGTGGATGATAGCTTTCTTCACAATAATCAAGGGCATCTCTCTTTCTTCTCTAATCTCTCCTTCTTATATCATCAACTCTTCTTCTATCATCACTCTTCTTTTATCATTAAAACTATTGTTGTAGAAGCCTCAGTTGGATCTTGGAGCGTATATATTTCTTGGATAATCTCGGGCATGGTGATCATGCTTGTGATAATTGAAGCATACAATATCCCTTAGTCTTCTATTAGATTCCTTTGATTTAGGGGTAGCTTTCTTGAACTGGATGGTATCTTTGTTCATTTTGTCCTCTTGTCTTATGTAGCAAATGTGAAGGTCTCGCCTTCTTAATGCTTTTGAATCCTTCTTGTGGAAATCATCCTAGTCTCCTCTTAAGTGCATTTACCAATTATCTCATCAAATGTCAAGGGAATATTATTGTTTCTTATAGTCATAATGAAGGTTTCCCAAATAGGAGGAAGATCTTGAAGAGTGACCATCACCAACTCTCTATCACATATGGTCTAACCAGAAGTTTTCAGTTGATCCCTTCGTTGGGATACCCTCATGACATAGGATTGCATAGATTCGCCCTTGTTCATCTTCAATTCCTAGAAATTAGTCCAAACTTCTCAGCCAATTATTTTGGATACACCACAATGAAAGTAAAAAGATATCAAGAGAGAAATTGAGGAAAGACAATAGTCATTCTTAGTTTCAAGAACAAAGGATGAAAAACAAAGCTTATAGAAAAAACCAAGCATTGAAGAAGAGGTGGTCTTAGTTTCAACTCCAAACATAAAGGAAGTTACATCAGGTGAGCCTACATTCAACCAGGAACTCTTTCCAACAACTTTTTTGGTTCAAGAAAAATCATGTTTTAGAATGTATCCTTCAACAGGAAAGCAAAACAACATTTATTCTCAATTAATGGAAATTAAGAATAATAATATACAGATTTATGGAAGCAAGGTTCAGGTTCTTCACAAATGAGATTCCTATATACCTTGGATTATGAGAAGGGAAAATTGAAATGGAAATTTTGGAACCTAACTCTCAAACTATCAAAACTACAAAAGATTATAGGGGAAACAAATTTCACTATTGATTTGAGGAAAATACTTCCAATGAACTAGATAGACTTACATAGAAATACTAGAGAAATTATCTTCAAAAGCTTGGCATATATTATTTTCAACACTTCAAAATTGAAAAAAATGCTCACAAAAGTTACCAATCATTTGAAGCAAGACAAATTGTGACAAGAACCCAACAATAGAATATTGATGTCTTAGAGAAATGTATAATTATACTAGGATAGACCCCGATGACTCTTTTACTATATAGGACTTAATCAAATCCAAGGACATTAATATTCAAGTGCTTAGAAGAAATCTCAAAATTCCAACAATTGAACATGTTTAGACACCTGAATTAGAGGCTATAAAAAAAGAAAAGAACAATTATTGTCCCTAATAATTGAACATAATAAGCAGCTTTAAAATTATGCACAATAGATTTACATCCTTACAAAAGAAAATTCTAAACATGTTTGCACACCAACTTCTTCAAAACCATCAACTTCTTCAATTGCTAGGCTGAATATTTTGGCCTCCTTGTAAATTGTTTCTATTTTTATTAGTTTGTTCCTAGAAAGTTTTTATTGCAAAAATAATCTTTTTTAATATTTTTGTATAAAAACTTAAGAAGAACTCAAAGAAAGGGTTTGGATTTTGAGAGAGAAAGTGGATTATTGTGTGTGAATAAAATATTACTATAGTTTTTAACGAAGATATTATTATGTCAGTTATTGGTAGTGCATAATATTTTGTATTATTTTTCCTTTGTAAGTTTTACGTCATATTTTCATCTCTACAATTAATTCAAGTAATTTTAAATATCTGTTAGGGCCCTATACTACTAGTGTAACCCCTTATTATTATTAGTACAACCCCCTTATTATATTGATGTACCCATGTAGTGCCCATATTGTTACTATTGTGCCCCATAGAAGCCCACTATTATTGTTATTGTGGCTTTATGTTATTATTGTTAGGTCGGCTGAGTTATATTGTGGCTCCTTAGACTCCTATATATAGAAAGGAGGTTTTGTCATTTGTATCATCCAAGAATTGTTCATTTATGTAATGTAAAGGAGGTTTCCCCCTTGAAGAGGAATTTCTAAGGCGTTGATCTATTCTTTTCTATCTTTTCTTGAGCTGGTTTCATAACATTTGGTATCAGAGCTTTGGATTATAGGGTTTCGCTGCTCCAAACAGGTCATCGTGGAATTTTCGCTATAACTTTTGTTCTGCGATGTTTCAGAAGTAAAAACAAAAACCCATTTGAGAAGACATCGCGCTGAATCTCGAGTCCCAATTTCAGAGCTTTTTGCGCTATATTTTCGGAGATATGATCTGCGGAAGTTGGTCCTTTTGCAGAATCCTGAATTACATTCAAAACAAGTGACCTGGGGAAAATCGTCATAAATTTCTCTCTGAGCATCAGATTGAAATTTCACAAGAAGGTATAGAAAGAGGACAGACTGTAGTTTCTTGTATATATTTTTCAGAGGCAAAGATCAAAATAGTGACACGTGGCACTTCATACAAGTTCGCTATTCTGAAACGGTCTATAATCAGGTCACTGTGGGAGATTTGGCATAACTCTTCATTGGAGAATCCAATTGGAGTCAGACTGGTGGCATTGGAAAGAAGACACAGAGGGCTACCACAAGTCGCAATTTCAGAACTTAAAGATCTAAAGTACAGAGTTACAGTTGTTTCAAGATCGAGCTCCTAAAATCAAGAAAAAGAAAGGATGAGGATGTGGAAGCATTGTTGTGCGCCATTTCTATTATCCAACCAGATTGGATAAACAAAGCAAGGGAGGAATGGAAGAATGACGAAGAACTGTGGGCACTTGTTCGAAAGCTACAACAAGATTCCAGTACGTCTGATACATTTAGCTGGAAAAATGATTCGTTATGGTACAAAGATCGCTTATACCTCTGTAAGAATTCCCAGCTAAAACAAAAGATTCTTATGGAATTGCACACTTCTCCCTTAGGAGGGCACTCAGGATTTTTAAAAACTTACCACAGGGTTAAGAAAGAATTTTTTTGGGATGGCCTTAAATCAAATATTCAAAAGTTTGTGGCAGAATGTTTGGTTTGCCAACAACATAAAGTTGAAACAATTAAGACACCAGGTCTATTACAACCTTTATCCATTCCAAGCCAATGTTGGGAGGAGGTTTCGATGGATTTTATCACAGGTTTACCCAAGTCTGAGGGAAAGAGTGTCATCATGGTGGTAGTTGACAGACTTACCAAGTATGCACACTTTTGTGCATTATCACATCCATTTAAAGCCAGTACAGTTTCTACTACATTTATGGAAACAATTCAAAAGCTACATGGAAACCCAAAGATTATTGTAAAGTGACAGAGGATCCCCCATTTTCAGCTGGAAATTTTTGGACAGAATTATTTTTTCTTTGTCTGGTAGCTTACAGTTAGCTCATATCTCATCTATCATCCTCAATGCTGATGACCAAACTGAGAATAGTAAAGCAAATGGTTTGGAAGGATATCTTCGTTGCTTTGTATCTGATAAACAGAGCACAATGGGTTCAAATGGCTGCGTCTGGGTAAATGGTGGTAATAACAACTTCCTTCCCATCAGGGCAACAAAAATGACGCCCATTTATGGCATTTATGATATCAGCCACCATCCATCACATCATATTAAGAGAAAATTCTAAGGTTCAAGTAGTGGAACATCACATCGAACATCAACAACAAGTCCTCCAACTCTTAAAGGATAACCTCGTGTTGGCACAGAATAGAATGAAACAACAGGCAGATCAACATTGCAGCGAAAGAAATTTTGATGTAGGTGATGGGTATTCCTACGGATACAACCATATAAGCAAATGTCCCTCAAGCAAGCTAAGAAGGATAATAAATTATCACCAAAGTATTATGGTC